>JAOTRI020093546.1:0-15228 GCA_028564885.2 Zoanthus sanctaehelenae | reverse complement strand
CCCATGGAAGCCATATTGGAATTACATATTCTCCCGCATGAGCCTCGACATCATGCACTCGCCCAAGGCCGTCCGCGAATACGAATAAGGCCTATTGTATCATCGATAAAACCCACTGATAATGTTGCCAAACGGGGCTCATTATTGCTTTGATCGGTCATCTTTTCTCAACTAGTAGGCTATTACAATAGCTCTTATGACAATGAATGTCATAAAAACTGGCAAGCTGCGTCGGTGTTTCTACAGAAACAGTTCTTTTAAAAATAGATAAATTATACATCGTAGTGGAAATGATTTATTTGCTGACGTTTCAGACTGGAGTCCTTCGTCGGAGTGAATGCAGTCCAACACGTCAGGAAAAAAACATCATTTTCACTACGATGTTTAATTTATCTATTTCTAAAAAAGCTCTTATTACAGTTAAGCAGCCACTCTGACAAATCAGCGGTATTTGAATGAGTTAAGCATCAAAACGAGTCTATTGAGTCAATCTTGCACAAAGCATGACTCGATAGACTCTTTTTGATGCTAAACTCCTTGATATACCACTGGTTTGTCAGAGTGGTTGCTCAACTGTAATAAGAGCAATTAGACCTGTTGTAGAATTAGAACGTTAGTATAGATTTATACTAATATTTGTTATATGTCAAAATTAAGAAAAAGACAATCCCACCTGGTAAAAAGTTAAATATGTTTTAGAGATAATGAGTTGTGTATATATACAAAATTACACAAAACAATGGATTCTGTCACAGTGTATGATAATTTAGAAAAATTAAAGTTAGTCCAACTTTATCAACTAGCTAGAAAGAACAAGATCAAGAAATATGGTTACTTACGTAAAGCTAATTTGATCAAAGTTATCCGGAATCCGGACCAAGACTTAACGTCCCTTTATTCTAACATGTGTAAACACGGAGTTATTAAATATTATTGTCCAAGGTGTAAGGGAACACAAGTTTGTCCTCATTCACGCCAAAGAACGCGATGTGTAGCTTGTAAGGGTGGAGAGATCTGCGAACATAATAACTCGAGATTCAGATGTAAGATTTGTAATGGTAACGGTATCTGTACACATGGGATAAATAGACACATGTGCTTTGAATGTATAAATGCAAGTTCAGAATATAAAGTCACCGTCTAAAAAGGTAAACTTTTTGTTGTGAATATTCATAACCTTGATTCAGGTTATGAATAAAATTTAAATTCAACTTAGAGAACTCTAGAGTTATATATACAAACCAAAAACTGAGATGGAAAGTAAAACACAGAATTTGGAATTACTCACATTGAAACAGTTATTTCCTATAGCTAAGGTTAATAAGATAAAGTACTACAAACACTTGCGTAAAGCTGACCTCATCTACGCGATTAAAAACCCACACGAGGATTATACACACCTGTATCGTAGGCTGTGTAGACATGGATTGGAGGAATATGAGTGTAAAACTTGTCGTGGTGGAGGAATTTGTAGGCACAACAAACATAGGAAAATATGCAAAGAGTGCAACGGTGGAAGTATTTGTCCCCACAACAGGATTCGGAGTGTATGTAAAGAGTGCAACGGCGGTAGTTTTTGTGACCACAACAGGATTCGGAGCGTATGTAAAGAGTGCAACGGCGGTGGTATTTGTCACCACAACAAGATTCGGAGTAAATGCAAAGAGTGCAACGGCGGTAGTATTTGTAACCACAACAAGATTCGGAGTAGATGTAAAGAGTGCAACGGCGGTAGTATTTGTCACCACAAAAAGAGTCGATATTACTGCAAGTTATGTGGTGGTAAGGGGATTTGTACTCACGGAAGGAGAAAACAGAGTTGTAAGGTTTGTAAACCCAAAAAATAAAGCGGTACACAAGTTTCATAACGTGAATCGCGTTATGAAAAATCATCAAAAAGACCTCTTCTCACATAACGATGGTGGCGCATGAGATAGATGCAATCTCACGTACAATCTTGGAGATGGTGAGGTCCGAGAGGCGCACCTTCTTGGCAAATGAAGCTTTGGTAACGCCAAGTTTTGATTTGTACTCTATGTTAAGACATAAATAAAAGAACACTATCGCTGCAGCTACAGATTGAGGGTTGCTACGCTCAAGCTTTTTACTGGCAGCTTGAATGTAGCGAGTAAGGGCTAGAATATTACTGTAATGTTTGCTATCAACACCGGTGAGCTTCATAACCCACGGAATGAGTTTTTCTGGTGTAGTGTCCTGCGTGCGAGCATCTGGGAAGGCCTTGTAGTATTTCGTCATACCAAAAGACATATTCTTCTGCTTGACATGGAAAAGTTCACGAATGTAGGAGCTGGTGCGGTATTCACCCATATCTTTGTACACGTGAAATAAGCACGCAGCAACAACAGCATTTCTCCCTTTACCCCGTAGAACTTTATTACCTTCGGTCTCCGTGATGTGATTGAATCTTCCTTCCACCATGTCCATCATGGCGGGGGAAATGTCAACGTTGTGGGCGTGGAACACTTGTCTAATGCTGTTTCGTGCCTTTTTTGTGGGGCAAGTGTCACACCTGCTAGGATCGCGAGTTGTTTTATTATCCGAAGAACCGTACCATCTCCATTCTCGTTGGAAGTCGAGAGTTTCGAATTCTAACCCACATTGACTACAAACTGTGAGACCAGAGTCATCCTTGTAGATACGCTCATGTTTGCAGTTTGTTATGACGGAATCAACATCGGAAGAATCTGTGAATGTCTCACCACACAACGTGCAGTATCCACGTCCATCTGTCCAACTCTCAATCTTGTCATGCGGACACTCTTTCACTTTGGTATCGGTCTCTGATGAAAAAAGACTTTGGAACACTTCCTCAAGAAGGTGTGGATTGGTGGTACACTCAAGGTCAAGGTCGATCATCGCCAGAGAGAGTGTGATGTGTGGGGAGTACTTTCATTGAAACTTTCCAGAATTATGCGTTTACTTATTTTTTTACAACTAATAAGTAAACGTGAAGTTTTTGTATCTGTAGGTACTGTAGAATATTTTTTTTTTTTGAGTAGAGTTTCGCGAGCCTTGGGCTCACCAGTACTTTTTTTTGCTTAAGTTGTGTCAGCATAGTTCCAAAGAGCCTTGGCCAGGGGCCCTCAGTAACCTTTGCTCAAAAGTTGGTGTCAGTAGTACTAAGCATACTTCTATGAGTCGTGTCAGGACTATATGATTTGGTACCTTCTTGTCCTTGTCTGGTTGTGTACTTGAGATCACAAAAAAGCTCCCAAAAGAATATTTTGGTCAGGAATATTCGCCGAGAACATCTTTTGAAGTTACAAAGCACAATGTTGTTTTCAGTCTTGTCAAGGGTGGTACTGTTGCGCTGCACCTCTTAAATGAGCCGTAATTAGGTGCCCCAGAGCTATACAAACGCAGTTAGTACCAGTTGTGTCTCAGCGAACTTCGAGAGAGAAACGGTACCAAAAGTAAAATTACTACTCAAAGTTAATCCCAGAAAGGTTGACCACGTCTTTCTCGAAAAAACCTTAAGTGATGATCTTACCAGCTACCACCTTCAGTCTACACTCACTGAGACACCCATTGTCGAGATTTATCAACTTCACTTCACACTTTTTTGATGTAATTTTTCGTTAAAATTAACGTGAGTATTGTTTACTGTTGTGTTAGTGATCAGTTAAGATACCATAAGACCTCTTAAGCGCGCTGCTAAAATAGTGCTCAAGAGATGCTTACATGGTACTAAGCGACCTCCTCAGAGATGCTTAAGACCCTTCAGCACCTCTTGATTTTTCACTGGAATTCTACTAATTTTATCTGCTTGCATCACTGAAAGAGGCTTCTATCCCGCCAGCAAGCACCACAAGTAGAGAGTTTAGAGAGATAGAAAGAGAAGAGGAAAGGTTTTTCTCTTCAGTACAAAGGCTCGGTGTGAATCCCATCATCAGCCACAATTCTTTTGTCATAAAAACCACTTAAACCCAACTTATTCTGTGTATAAGTAACAACCTTGTTCTCGTGTACCCTGAACCCGGTGTTTTCAGCCAAGTCCTTACTCCCGTCCAAAGCTTCTTTGTACCTCTCCCACGTCATTTTATTTTGACGTTTGTTTGTCCCTTTACAGCTGATTTTGGTGAAACCATTCTCATCTTCAGCGTAGTAACACTTGGGAGCCAAGGCAATCATCCTCGTTCCGGTGAACTCGCATTTGAATAACCCAGGAATCCTATCGTGATACTTTGATGTGGACAGGAACTCTTTTTTACCCGAACTCAGGTATTCCTCCTTCAGTTCAGGTTTGACGATATTGTCAAAATTCTCATCAGATATGGCCATGTACAGTGAATCTGTGTCCATTTGGATCAACTCAAAATCCTTTCGGTCCACATATTTGTCAAGGAAGTCGTAGTAAAATTCTAACATTCGTAGTTTTGCAAGTTGGTAAACTGCAATTCCACACTGATAAGGTCGTTTAATTTCAACCTGTCTCTTCCTTTCCTTCAACTCGTACGCGCCGTTGATAACTTCCAGATCTTCAAAAAATGGCGTTCTGAACGCTTTTTCAACCGTTTCATCATCTTGAGTGAATGTAGTCTTAACGTGCCGTTCAGTGTTCTCGATCATTTTACCGTAAAATGAGTTACCTTTCAGTTTGAACGTGTCGCCCTGTTGTTTAGTGCCCGCGTACTTGGCGTGTAACACCTCAATTAAATCTTCAGTGTCTTTGTTCTCTTCGATCAAAGACTCTAGATATGGGATACTCCTCAAATCTTTCATGATGCTGTCAACAGTATCCTGATCATTGCTGTTGTGAGCCTTTCGCAACTTCTCAGTCATCACTTCAATGTCACCGTGTCGCCGAGCCTCACTCACTTCTTTAGGAAACCACTGAAACGGTCTACTTGCCGTATATTCTATCGTCTCGTATACAGCAGTCACCACCAATCCATGCTTGATATACCATTTCAACACTGGGGTGTACACCAAGGTCTTTTCCGCCTTCATTACACCAAGAAGCTTTTTGATATCCTTGAGTTGCGTCCTACCGGTAGCCTTTAGATACTTCTTCATGTGTTCTGGGATGAGTTCATCAGGGATGTCAGCCACAACGAATAACGGTGAGAATTCCCTGAATTTTTTCTTGAGTCTATCCGGTACATGAATATCAACTTGGGCGTAACCGAAGAATTTATCATTAATAACTCCTCTACAGAGACTATTCACAACCTTCTTGTTCTTTGGCTCTTCAATCTTCGCGTGCGTCTCCTTACCGCAAGGCATCTCCTGTCCTGAGCAGTACAAATATAGAGAGTTTGCATCGAACCCAACAACAGCTTTACACGTTTTCGCATCTGTATAATCTTGCGGTCTGATCTTAGTCTTATCTTTCTCTGCGTAGCGGGTAAACACAATACTTGGGCCGCCAACCATCCCCGTTTTTAAGAGTTCGTAAGCTTTATTCTTCGGGCAAACCTCGCACATTTTCCTTGTTTGTGTGCAATCTTTACAGCTTTTCGTTTTACAATCATCTGAACATTTGTGATAACAAGGTTGCCCTGGTGCGTAAAGCTCTGGTTCACCAGACTTTTTCAACTCCAGAGCTTTATTTAGTACATAATTCATTGATATTCCAGGAATCGATACAGCATCTTTCAACATGTCGATTTGATCTGGGTAATATTGAGCACGGTTTTTCTCCAGCGCTTCAATGAAAGGTGTAACGTCAGCTAAATTATATTCCCTTAACCAATCGTGCATCGTCACACAACCACGTTTGTGAAATTCTAACTTGAAGTTTTCGTACTGCTCTGGCGTTATTATGATCTTTTTATGCAAGTCTGAATAAAAATCTTCATACTTCACTGGCCCAACGTGTGAGAGCTTCTCGTAACTATCCAGCCAACGGTACGGAAAGACTAGTTTCTGGAGAGTGCAGTTATTTGCTTTGCACCAACCGTCATACGATAAACCAGGGGCTAGATACGATCTCACATCCAAGAACTTTAATTCTTTAGTTGTGAGGAACATGTAATTACTCTCCTTCTTCGCGACAAAAATATCCCTCTTCTCCTCTGTCATGTACTTGACGAAAAACTCTTTGATCATATTAATGTCGTACCTTCCAGAGTTGAAACCTAAGACTGGAACTTGGTTACACCATTGTTCATGAGCTCTGAGTACGTTCTTCGGGATGGATTCCTTGTCTGGTAAATCGTAGTCACTCATTACTTTCTCAGCGATGCGTTTTTGTCTGTGTTCCAACTCTCTGACGAAATGTCTGATTAATTCTTCGGGATTCGAGTTGATGAGGCACGCTGGAACGTTAGTGAAGTTATCGTTAATAGCTACAGAAACTGGTACGTGTTGACCGCTGAAAATCAAGTCGTTGGTCATTTGCTTTGAAAGGTTATGATGTAACGCTTCGAAATCGAATATTATGAAGTAAGGGTACGGAATGAATTTCTTTTCGATGTTATCACCACCACGTACTTTAGGAACTTCATGCTCCCAAATGGAGAGGACGTTATAACCCAAGCGCCTGAGGTCCCGTTCCATTTCGAGTGTTTCGTTGTATCTCGTTTCGTTGTAATGACCTTCAGAACATGGGCAACCGTGCCATTTACAACCGTAGAATTGAAAGACAGTGTTCGATTCAGGCTCGTAACCATCTACCAAAATCTCTTCATTCCCGTGCATTACACAACGTTCACCTCCATGGCCACATAGTGCGTGATGAATGTGTTTTCCTAACTGTGTAGATTGCTCCTCAATCCACCTGCAACCCTTGTAACTGAATTGGGTATTTCCACCGTAGAAAACTTTCTCTGAGCAGTTCATGATCCTCTTGAACTTCTTTCCGTTGCAAATCAAACGTGTCTCACCTCCCGTACATCTATCCTCATTGATGTGTCTGTTGTAGTTGTTGTGATCTGTGAATCGTTGTCCACACCCATTACAAGCCCAACGCTTTGTGAGAAGTTCTAGATCTTTTATATAAAAAGAATGCCCCTTGTAAAGTCCGATGTTGAGAAAAGGCCAATTCTTTCTGACTTTATCTTTGCCAGCCACTAACTGCCAAACCTGTTTATCATCCGTTTCATATACGCGAATGTTAATTCTGGCTCTCTTGGTGATCCCCTCGAAATCAACAAGCTTCGTTGGTGGGACATCTGAAACTTTAAGTTCAGGGTTTCTATAATATTCTCGCGCCAAAGATAACGCTGTTCTAGTTGTTTTCTTCTCTGGCTTAGATTTCCCATCGCGATAATTCTTATAAATCGCAAGACACCGCCAAACACAAAGATTATCCTTTTTATTGTCTATAGCGTGTATACATTTTTTGTTACGCAGCCAATCAGGTAGAGGTCCACAACCCATTAACGGCTCGCTACTGTGGATAACTTTCACAGTTATTTTGACGAATTCAACCCTTCCTTGATACACTCCTGATGTATCTACAACTTCAGTTGCTGGTAAGTAAGCACCACTCCAAACTTCAGAATCTTCCAAATCTAAACGTTTTGCTTCACACCACTTGATGTACCTCTTGATAGCAGCTAAGCTCGTCAGAGTTCCTCCATGTTTTAGAAGGCTTGCTTCCCTGGGAAGAGTCTTTTGGTATTCCACGATTTCACCAGCTCCACGATAGATCTTAGCTGTGAAACTGTAAACAACCCTCGAACGCATCTCAATGTGTGGCTTGAGATTATTGAAGATGACGTTTGTTAAATCGCCAGTCATATCTGCATTGATCTCGAATCTATTGGGGTTTAACGGCTTAGTTTCAGGTTCTACTCTCTCAGATTTGCGTACAATTCTAGGTGGTACTGGAGGGGGTACTCTGGCTGGAGGTGGACTGGTGCTCGTAGACGCTCCGCTTGATTCAGGGATGTTCTTGTTAATGAGCGCCTATAAGGGTTTTCTAACGGCTTCCACTCTGTCTATAACTGTCACCAAGGTTTTTCTTAACCATCCAAAACGCGTTGTTGTTTCAGGAATGTGTTGAACTATTTTCTTACCAAAATAAAGAGCCTTTTCAATGAGATCAGTTCTAGGTTTTGGAACTGGTTTTGGTGGGGGAATAGGGGGAAAAGGCTTGATAGTTCTCGGTTTGGGAATGGGGCGTTGTTTGGGTGTTTCTTTTGGTGGGTAAACTACAAGTACTGTCGGAAGTCTGATTTTCTTTATTCTCTCGTGAATAAGTTCTGGATTCTGAGGCGGTGATGGTATCTCAGTTTGGTGTGTGGGAAGCTCTGGTGATGATGGAATTTGTATGCCTTCTTCTATAGTTCGGTGTGTGGGAAGCTCTGGTGATGATGGAATTTGTATGCCTTCTTCTATAGTTCGGTGTGTGGGAAGATCTGGTGATGATGTTATTGGTAAAACTTCTTCTAGATTTTGGTGTGTGGGAAGGTCTGGTGATGATGGAATTGGAATGTTTGGTGGTACTGGCCTGTCTTCTTTTGGGTGCCGAGTTTTGGTTTTTGGTGCTTGTGCCGCCTCTTCAGACTTGAGAAGAGCCTCTATGAGTTCATCTTTACGTAATTTGGTGTACTGTCGAATATTACGCGCTTTGGCCTCTTCCCTGAGTTGTTTCACGGTTCGAAGTTTCATTTGCTCTCTGAGATCATCCATCTTGTTTTTTGTGATTATATATATCTTGAAATCGCTATCTCTAAACCACATTTAACTTTTTTCTGATGTTTTTCGAGAAAATCTCTCTCTCTCTCTCTCTCTCTCTGTGTGGTGATTTTTTTACAAGGCCATTAATGGACGGCATGCATAATTTTTATATTAGAGCTTTTTAATATTTTTGTGCAGCACGCCCGCTTAAACACACACAAAAAGTTCACACACAGGTTTTCTCGAGAAAAGCATTATTATTATCTATGTAAAAAAAGGTTCCTTTGGTGTGTGAAAAGACCAAAAACTAAGAGATGGGATAAAGGGGAAGGCGCTACCGACGGAACGCAAAAGCGCCCCGTCGCTTAACGCTCCGCTTTTGCGGAGCGACGCGCCCTAAATACCCCTCCCTTAAGGTCTTAGTCAAAAAGGAACATGGTTAGTGTATTTTCCCCCCCTTTCCTAATCCCCCATGTACGTTTAAACGCTCGTTAACGAGCGTGTTCTTCTAACATGAACGCCCCCGTTAATACACCCTTTTTCTCTCTCTCTCTCTCTTAACGATGTCCTCGCTTTAAAATTAACACATTTTACGATAATCCAGCCCGTTCGTTAACGCTCGTTTAACGAGCGTGTTCTTTTAATTTAACATGAATGCCCATTAATACCCCTTTGGCTCATATCTTTTTCTTAACGAGCATGCCCGCTTAAATTAACGCGTGTACGATAAAAAAAGGGTCCTAAAATCCCTTCACCTAACTACTCAGGCAAATAACGGCTCTAATAATGTAGCTAAATCTAGTCATACTGTTGAGGAAGGACACTGCATCATTCGCTGCTTTTCCACTGGATTCATTGTGGATGTCGAGTAGAGAATCATGAATCTGCTTGAACTTTACGATAAGTGCACTAACAGAATCCACTCTTGAAAGCCAACGTGTTTCAGATAGACTTGGAAGGGGACGTGAATGTCGATTACAATGTAATATGAATGTGAAAACAATATTTTTTTTCTTCTGCTTCACATTCGGATTTAAATTGAAGAAAAAAAACTTACCTTTTCGTTCCTTTGCTGGAGACTCAGATTCATTTTGAATGGGCTCAAAAAAATTGAAAATTCGGCGTGACATGTTAGAACCGAAGGCAAGGAATAACCCAGCAGACGGCTTGATCAGTTGATGGGCCAATTTTCCAGACAGTTCCCGCAAAGAGGCAGATCAGACTTTGTACAACCTTGGTGGCCAGCCCCTGACAAAATTAACTCCCGCTAATTATATAAATGCATCTTGGCCTATATGTACATAACTTACAATTGTTGATGGTGATAATATATTCTTTTTGCTCAAAATTATGCTAAAAAATGTTATTAAAATATTTTCATTCAAAATATTCCGTTTTAGAGAGTTTTTTAATTATCGTTTTTTTCTTACCAAATAAAAAATCACTTCGGGTCCAATTATAGCTACGGCCCTACCAATGCGCCAATTATGACGGGTACTACCACAACCTCTGCACACTTCCATATTCTTGTGATTTCCTCTTTCTCCTTTGCACTAACTCAGATGTCAAATGGACAAGCAACAACAATAATAAAGCACTTTCTCGTGATTTTGTCAAGTACAGCAATATCTGGCTTGTTGGCCTCGATTGGTAGATCGTTTTGAGTTTAAAGTCACACTATTATTATCATTATTATTATTATTATTATTATTATTATTTTTATTATCAATATTATTACTACTATTATTATTATAATTATTCGCAAAACGGAAAATATCTTCAACAGATGATTGTTCCTTTTGCTTATTCCCTGAAACTCTTCTTCATGTGGTAGCTGGCTGTCAAACGTATCTTGCTCAGGGTAGATTTACTTGGAGACATGACTCCATTCTTCATTTTCTCGCTTAATCCCTTCAAGTAGTGAAAGGTATTGCTCTATATGCTGACCTTACAAGATTCAAAAGTCCCTCAATCATAACTGGCGAAAACCTTCGCCCAGACCTTTTGATAACGTCCACAGATAACGGTCTTTATGTGCTCGAACTATCAGTTGGCTTCGAATCAAATTAATAAAATAATTAATCAAGAAAAAGAGAAAAACACAAAGAACTAACAAAAGTTTTGAATAGCAAATTTAAGAAAGTTTCATTCGTCAACTTGTCGATAAGTGCTCTAGGTATATTTGCTAGTGAATCGTCAGCCTTCCTTAACATGCTTACAGAACTACATTTTGATGAAAAAGATCAAAAGTATTTTGTTCGTAGGATGATGAACATAACAATTAGGACCACATACTTCATATTTTGTAGTAGGAACAAAGATTGATGCAGTCCTGCACTTATGAACTATTAAACTGTTTTTTAAATCATTGTTGTACAACCTATATATGTATTTTAAAATCATATATTTTCCCTTAGTGTACGTTTTTGTTTATCACGTTCGATTCAAGTAGGCGATTGTAAACTACCTGTAAAACAGTGAGGTTTATGATTGTATATTGCATAAAGCTATAATAAAGTTTCCATTATTATTATTCATTGCTGTTGTTTTTGGTGTTATTAACGGTACTGATGCTACTTCTGTAATAGTTATTGCATCTTTAATACTTTAGTTCCGCTGTACCTGGTCTATCCGAATTAAAATCAAACAACGTGGAAAACGAAGTTGTGAGTCTCATATAATATCATTTGAATTTAGATTTATTACATTAAACTTGAACCAGGAGCCCATAGGTAGGAGCGAGAAATTCCCATAAAAGGCCTACGTCACGGCGTTTTCACGAATAATATATTTTTAGATTGCTTTTAGCGGGAAATTTCAATAGGAATTCTTGTCCCGGAGGAATCAGACAATCTATACAAATTAACAGTGACGTTATTGATCAAGTTTAGACGGAAGTGATTGGTTTGAATTCGCAATAACTGAACTAAAAACAAGTCCGTTCGTAAAGCCGCCGAGACACTACAACATTGAAGTTGCTCGCTCGTATGGACGCATGTGATTGGTTTGAATTTATGAGAACTGAACTAAAAATAAGTCGGTTCGTAAAAACGCCGTGACACTAGAACATGGAAGATGCTCGCCCCTACTTATGGGTTTCTGCTTGTACTTAAACTATTAAAGTTAATACAGATGTAGATACCAAACCCTATAATCAGTGGACAAGGGTCTTGGAAAGGTCGTTTTGACCCTAACTAGGTCAAGATCTCAATGACAATAAGTACCACATATAAATTCACATTTTTCATGAAATAAAATCTTTGATCGAAAGTGCTCACCAAGTTAACTGAAAGGAATCGAAACCGCGCTACTAGAGATAAGCGTCTGCTCCTTGGGATACTTGGTTCGTAAATGATAAATATACAAACAGTTAAAAGTTACCAAGCTATATATTTTCATTAGAAATAAATATATTATAATACTCTCACAACTTTAACTTTTGATGAGAAGGCTGCGAAACTCCCAAACCTAACGGCCAATTAATCACGTAATTTGTTTTTTCTTCTTTTCACCTTATATAATAACAAAAATGATGATAATAAAAATAATAATAATAATAATACTTTATTAGTTTTTCATAAATGGCTTTTAAGAAACTAATTACAATTTAAAATGCTCCATAAAATGTCGAAGTAAAAATTATATTAAATTAAATCGATTAAAATGCATTGGAGAAAAGAAAATGTTTTAGTTTTCTCTTGAAAATTATCAAGCTAGCACTGTTAATAAGATCGCATGCATGGAAGAGAGTTCCACAAACTTGTTGCACGGTATAAAAAAGTGCGCTGCCCTGAAGCGGACTTGTAGGCTAGGCTAATAATAAATCAATTAATTGATTATCATTGGTAATCAATGATTATTTGATGACCAGCGAATTTGTGACCTTTTATTGATTATTTATCAATGACGGTTATCATTATCGATTAAAATCGATTATAATCTTATCGGATATCTTCGGGTATTATAATTTAATTTCGATTATCATCTAATTTTATCGTTTATTGTACTATTAGTTGTTATAGAGATCAAATATTGAATTGGCCTAGAAATTAATACACGTTAGTTACTCAATACAAGCAATATACAGGATTTATTAAGGGTAAAGGACTTAGGTCCTATGAAAATTGTTTCTAAGTTTTATTATTTCCTAAACACCTTGACAAAATGCAGTTTGATCAATGTAATTTCACTAAATTTGTTTGTAACGCGAACATAAAAATATATAACATCAACAGTTACGGAAGACGGTTGGCGACTACGGAGTTATTGAAAATACTGTAATCGATGGTCATCAACGATTTCCTGTGAAAAGCGAATGTAATCAATGATACTCGATAGAATTCGATAATAATCGATAAGACTAAGACATCTCATCGTGTGACTTTCGATTAATCATCGATTACCGTCTATTAATTAATATGAATCGACCAATTTTATCGATTGATATCGATTCACCGATTAGTTAATCGTTATCGATTTTCATCGAATAATTATCCCAGGATTATATGCACTACCGACTGACGATGATTCAGCTAAATTTGAAAAATCCAGTTTCCAATGAATAAAGAGAAAAGTAGAACCCTGATTCCAGTTCAAAACAATCAGAATAAACAGTTTCAAACTGCAAAAGTATTGAAAACAATTTACCTTAACAATGTTTCATTTCCTTGAATGCCGAAATCCTTTCAAGCCCGAATTTCTTGGCTCGAACCCTATGTCCAGAGAAGCGTTTACGGTTGTAAATCTTTTCTCAGTCCTTACTAGTAAAGTGTTGCACGCCACAAGGCTCCGCGTGGGATTAACGGGTGATGATTCCAATTCTGATTTAAAACAAACATTTCTGCTAAAATTGTCGTCAACAAAAACATCGAAACAAAAATAGCTAAATCCAAAGTGAGTTTTCAAAACGATACTAAGCATAGCCACTACTTATACACTTTTGCATTGTTTAATTGTTTAAACATTTTCACTTTTATTTTGACATCACCTTTAACTTTTTTACATGTTTTTCATGAATTACAATCTTTTTGTAAGAACCTTTTTTACAAGAACGCCAGGCTGAAAATCGACCAAAATTTAAGAAAATAAGAAGAACAAACCTGGAACTGAGAAATGGCCGAGAACTTTATTCTGTTACATTATAGCAAAAAAATCATGGAATCAGCAAATAGTCGATGGAGCAACATTGTTTGGAACTAGAATATAAAATACATGATAATTTTACGAGAATAACTTGGGGTTTTCTCTTTCTTTCTTTAAATGTTATGCTCCCGTAACAATTGTGCTTTAGAAAAGGAAATTAAGTACACAAACTTTTTTTTTTATCAGAAGCAGTAATTTCTTTCCGAGTTAATTACGCATGATTATAATACGAACATTTTAAAGAACAATTGACGCTAAAATAATTTAATGATAAAATTCAGCGATAAAATATTGTGTTGAATTGACGATGTTTCGACGCTAGCAACGTCGAAGTTTATATACATTTTGAATATATTACAAGCATGGCTAAATGGCATATGACAATAACAACAAAAGAACGAAAAACAAAAGCAAAACTTAAAAAGTGTCAAACAAAAGGTTTGGCACGAATAGAATCTGATTGGACATTAAAATTGGGTTTAATTTTCTGAATAAATAACATTCATAAATTAGACATTCAAATTTGCTTCTGCATTTCTTTAGAATTTTAAACCGAGAATCTTTGACCGAGGTTGTACTGCCGTGATCACGCTGAAGGTGTTGAGCAATGGAGGATCTGTTATGCTCGGTTATGCGTTGATTCAGGTGTCGAGCAGTGTAGCCTACATAATCGTCGCATCGCACGAATCACATTTAAATAGGTAAACAACGCAGTGTCGATTTATAACAGGCGGTTTAACTTCCTTGGGCTTCAAATCTTCTGCAAGTTTTCTACTAATAAAGATCGGTTGCAGCACCACTCCGATTTTGTTACTCAGCGTTTTCATTTGTCTTCTGATTGAATTAGCAGATTTCTGATCTTTGACGCTAAAATCCCCAAAATGTTTAAGATCCGTCCTCGCCGGGCCCAAAAATAAGACATTCTTATAAAAAAGTGGTTGTTTGAATACTAATGATAACTTGTTAATAAATGGAATAATTAATATAGGCAGCCAAATGAACAAGATGTCCTCTATTAAATGCGTACTATTGGGGGCTATATGGAAAATTCGCTAGGTGATATACATTTGCCACTTCGACTGGCTGTAGAGATGTCAAACAGCTAACTAGCCGGCCAATGATAGAATGCAATTTAACTTCATCGAAGAATGTATGAATGGTTAAATGTTATTGGCTGTGGAGATGTCAAACAGATCACTTGGCCAATGCCGGAGAGAATACATTTCTATGCGTGTTCAAATGTTACTGACTGCAGAGACGTCAAACAACTCACTAGGCCAATAAGAGAATACCATTTCATTTCAATGCAGAATGTATAAATGTTTGAATATGATTGGCTGCAGAGATGTCAAGCAACTTTGGTCGGTCATACATGCCTAACCTGTTTGGCCAGGTTTCTAAGAATGTTTTTGAATCCTTTCTTGTAATTGCTGCTTTGAAAAGCAAGAATAAAAGGGTTTATTGAGGAGTTAAAGCATGCGATTGTAACGATAAATT
>JAOTRI020093535.1:0-15231 GCA_028564885.2 Zoanthus sanctaehelenae | reverse complement strand
TCCACGATAACTAAAATAATTAGCTGCTCCCTCAATATCATGCCCAAAGCTTCAATGGATCGAATTCATCGCCATAAGACATTTGTATCAGGATAATTGGCATTAGGTAGCGCTGTTTAGACATGACAATTTCTATAAAGAGAGAATCCTAGTCCGTTTTCCTCATATCATATTCAATACGGCAATCGTTGGATAAATGGAATGTGGATTTTGAGATTATTATGCATTAGCGGCATGAAACGTTTTTGATTGACAGTTTTTCAACTAGGGGTATGTCATCGTGACGGAAAAAGCGGCAAGATCAGAGGAAGCTGCGTACCCCCGCTAGTCAAGTCTTTACGTAAAATTATTTTCATAGATATTGGGAGCCTCGGCCTGAGATCTAGATTGTTTTTAAATTGTTATTATTTTGTTTGGGTGAAATTGATAATAATTAATGATAACCATCCTCTGATCAGCATGTTACCAGAAACTAAACTTTCGTCAAAATGTTTACGCAAACTTTCTTACTTTAGACCAAAAGTAAATACCGAACATTTTAAAAACAGTTTTTCCAATCGAATAATTTTTAACTATAATGCCGTTTTATAAGTAATTTGTAATTACAGTATAGATTTTTACAGTAGTTTTCGATATTTTGTAATTTTTTGTAATAAAAGCGCAGAATTATAATAATATCAGTTTCATTTTTTATGTGACATATGATGTGTATTTTATCTGATGAGATGATGATGATTGAGCTGTGTTGGGGAGTTTACAAAATATGGACCGGATCGGATTCGATTGACGGAACCCAGACCGAATCCGAAAAAAATCGGATCGCCATAAATTTCTCGCCAAAATTAGTCACGTGATATATCAATCCAAGATGGCAAGGAAAGAATTACGTTGATGCTCTCTGTGTTTTAAGTTTCATTTCGGTCGATTTTTATATTCTGGTGAGAATTTTCTGCTATTTATTGACCCTACTATAATGGTGATTTTTCCTAGGGTTAAAAAAATGTGAAGAAAAGAAGAGGAAAGGTATGGTAGTAGATTTTTTCAATCAAATGAACGGAAAAACATTCATTCATGAGTAAACGATCGTTAAATTATTTCTTTAATATTATAGCTTAATGTCAATGAATTTCGGTTAAGATAAATTTAGTCCATCTAGTTCAGTGCCGAGAGAATTGCGTGCGTGTATAAATGAATATGTATGTTCAAGTTCAGGAACGTTGAGATGCTCTCGAATGAAACTTGTTTTTCGTGATTTAAAACACCCTTCTCTAGAATTTGCAGTGTTGCATTATAGTGTCGATCGTTGGTTTTGAGCGCTCTCTCTATATAAAACAGTGTACGCGTATGGACTCCGTAATGGCGTTTTATCAAAACGTTCGTTTGGGTAATTTTAATCTTTCTAAAAAGGTTTTTCGGCAACTATTCACTAAAATGGGTCGTTAATTTATAACAATGTATACTAAAATTAAAAAAAAAAAACTATTAACAGTTTGAAAGGCTACAAACTTGTTTCTTATAGCAATGCCTTATGATGTATAGTTTTCAAAATAATAAAGTATGTGAACTTACCTTCCATTTTTAGGCAAAACAACTATACCCGGTTAGTGCTGTGAGCTTGCGGCGCCTGTAGAAAACTTTGCTTCACTGAACTGCGAAAAAGGCAGCAGTATTTTTATGCCGAAAACTTGATCATGACAAGTTACGTAACTAATTTGGCAGAAATTTATGGTGATCCGATTTTATTTGGATCCAGTCCGGGTTTTGTTAAACCGATCGCATCCATGTTTTGTCAATCCGATCCGATCCGGTCCAGATTTTGTAAACGCCCGCTGTGTTGGTCTTATAAAGTAGTTCTTATAACAAAAAACGTGTTATTTTACGAATATTTCATATTTTTAAATAACAAAGGAACGTTTTAGAAGTTTACTTTTTATCTATTTTAATTGATGATGAATGGTCTTTTCAACTATTATTATAAGGTAACCGAGTAACACATGCTTTTCAGTGACAATGAATGCACGGAAGCAACATTTTTGTAATACTTTCCTTCACGTGCATTTCACTTAGTGACTTGCGCGACCTGATAACCGGAGAAATGACATACTGCATTTACACTCACTTTTATAACAATATACTTTACGAGACTACTAAGATTGTAATTATAGCAAAGTGTTAAAGATATTTTAAGAAAAATTCCCGGCCAGGTTCAAATTCTAACAAAATATATATTATTTTGTCTGTTTGCAAACAAAATTTACTGTTTACATGTATATATGTTTGGCAATTGCATTCTAATCCCGTGCAAGTGGCAAAAAGCTATGTACAGACCTATTACGTTTCGGAAGCTATTCGATACTATTGAAGGGAGGGAAAATCCATTTCACCTTTATTCCCGAAGCTAAGAATACATTCGTAATAGTTTGAGCCTAAAATCCGCTAAAATATGAATACACAGCCTTGGTGCGATGAACGATAATATATATACATATATATATGAAAGAGTGTACTTAATTTTCTTTGTCTGGTAACATGGTCCAGTTACAACTTTACATAAGTTACTTTCTAGGGGCATATATAGTGACCACTGAGAAATGATCAACCAATGATGTTACAATATCGCGTACAAGACTGGATAGTGTAGCAATTTTCTATAAAATCTTGTAAAAGGACACAAGATACTGAACATCCAGTGACAGTTTAAACAAAGTGTGGAAAATCAATTCATTTCTTTCATAATATATAAAATGAGTGCCTTATAAAATTAATTTTAAACAGCCATTAATGGTTTTCACAAGATCTTCTTCAAATTCAAATATTCAATATCAGCCTTTTGTAAAATATTAATACCATGGATAAAGGAACCGCTTGTGTAATATAAAAATATGACGTTTGCATTATGGAATCGTTAACGTAAACATCAATTCATTATTTCGTTAAATACAAACAGCTAAACAAAGAAGCCTATAAACAATTGTTTCAAAGTATCAAAATAAATTTTATGACAGCTAGTTTTTAAAATGTCAAGGAAGAAAACACAGTTTTCAATTAGACTTGTTCAAGAAATAACGATAACACAAACTTTACCTTCATTACAATCAGCAAAACATTAATGAAAGAAAGGTGCGATTGGCGTAAACCAGAATTGATTAACCTCAAGGTTTTTTTTCATAGTTTTAACTAAAAAAAGCGAAATATAATGAAATAAAAATGGGATCGATTAATATCACGTTCAAATTAAGATATAAAAACAAATACGTGAGGGTAATGTATTCCAGAATAAGTTTCGAATGTTTTAATTACACTTTTTTCAAATAAAGGATTTACTGCTTAGCTTAATGACTAATGTTGTTGGTCTTTAATTTCCTGTTGGTCGTGAACTTCGCAGCTTCCATTTTTTAAAGACACAACCGACGATACCCTATCGTTTTATAATTGAAATATAAATGAATATAGTTTGTGTATCTGTTTGTTCATACAATTTTTCTGTGTCTTGTAAATCAGGCCCTATTATTTTACTTTCTTTCCCAAATTTGGAAACTTTCTAACCAACAAATGTTTAAAAACCTAAAATCTTGATATTCTTTAACTGTATTCGGTCATATAATTCTAGGCCTTCAAACAGTTTTGCGTCTTCATATCAAAAACAACAAAAATTAGCATCATTTTAACGAAGACAAAACATTTTGATCAAGGACTTGCAAGTTTTTGTACGCTGCGACTAATAATTTTTTGGTGTTAACCTAAAAAGAGAGAGGAAAAGAGATTTAGTTCTTTACGATCCTTTTGGCGGTTTATAGGGTGCAGTAGAGTGGAAACGTATCGTGATTGTATTCTACTTTCGTTTATTGACGCAATGGGCTTCAAAGGCGGCGTGGTCGATTTCTAGTATGCAATTTGACCTGTATAGGAACCCAATGACCCTTACTGCAAGCGGGAGCCATATACATTCGAAAAACCAATTACTTTGAAATCTCCGGAGGGGTTAATCCTTTCTTTAGTACTATTTCCATGGACTTTATTCTAGTACCAATTATAGTTTGTTGTTTACCTGCCTTGTGAACAGAGAATGGGTCATCTGGCACACAATTCAATACAATTTAACTCAATATACCCTTTGTAAAGAATCTTTTAAAGTTTTTCTTTCTCTATTTTCTTATGACAGCCGTAGCATTCCCCATTAGAGGGGCAGATTATAGCTGCAGAGGAAGAAGTAGATCGAAGCAAAGAATTCTTATGCAAATGAAACAGTTCACGCGTTGTTTATAGCATTTCGACGCCAAAATCATGCAATGTCCAAAGTTATGATCGACAGTATCCCTCCAAATATGTGATAAACCCTCAAGTACATTTCAACACCATGCGTTATTTCATCCATTTTAGGTTTTTGATTAGACTTAGCCAGAATTTCAAAGGCTTTGTTAATGTGCTCTCAGTTCAGTTGTGGAACCGTTTTCAAGTGACGTCTTAGCTTTGTTATGGAAAACGTCCTAACGCTGGTTTCCCAGAAGACAAAGGCTGTCGTATTACCGCCTGCAGTTCATTCTTTCTCTCAGAAAGTGAAAATTATCCGTGTTTTGATTAGAAAAATTTAAACCAAAGATTCAAAATTGTAAACTAAGCACAAAACTTGTAATTCAAATAAAAGTTTTTTCATTTAATCCAGGCGCAAACACTTGACTTGAATCTTAAATAGGATATTCTTTTGAATAGCACAATGTGATCTAACACAAAATTCGATAGAATTATCTATACTAAATTACCTTAAAAGAATAGTAGACTAATGCCTAATTTTACTAGAAAAAAAACACTGAAAAAACAAGGATGTTGAAAACAGCTGTTTACGCGTCGCAATTAGTTAGTTGAAGTTTTTTTCCCGTTAGCGGAACCAGGCGGCTTATTCTTTGTTCTTGCGAGGGGAGGAGTTCAGTCATAGCCGCGATTATGCTTGCGGAAATTAACCCCTCCATAGCGAAATAAATTTTTTCTCAATGACTAATTATTTTTAGATTCAATAACGGTCTTGTTAAGCGCCGTACAAAGCTTTCTCAAACGTTCACTTGAGCAAAAACAAAACCTTTACAAGATCAGTTTTTTGAGCTTTTTGTTATCTTGTAGACATTTTTGAAGAGCCAATAAAAATGGTGGGTTTTTATTTCTATGAGCTAAACAATAAGTTCATTACATGTTTTCAAGTGTTCCACGGGCATTAGCTGTTCTGAAAGAGGTCACAAAAGCGGAAAGATTTCCTAGTTCGCTTTCTGAAATTGTTTACTTAGACAATACGACCTGTTTGATCAATCAAATAAACTTTACCAGAAATGTTTCTGATAAAATCCAATTCATTTCATCGTTTCTTTGCTAGTTTTAGCCAGTTATAGCTCATTGTTTAGAGAAAGAAGTGAAAGCTCGTTAAGATGTTCAAAGAATATATTTTCGACAGCTTTAAATAATCTTTTCGGAGGACAAATATAAGAAGTTTAGACTTGCTGATACTAGCCCTTAAGACGCACGAAGACTCGAATTATACTCTTATATACTTGATATAATCAATGACCAAATGAAAAGAGTTTTTCAATTTATCAATTTAATCTATTTGTTGTGTAAAGTTTGGTTATTCAAGCAGATTGTGTCTATATTGAACGCTCAAGTATCGCTGCGTTTTTAATGTGGCAGGAACTTGGACCATGAAACTTTTCAAAATACTCCAAAAGGAGTCTAAATCGACAATAAGAAACTGAGCTTGACTAACTTTCTCTTAATTTGATTTCAGAGAAGCAAAAGACACACGCGGTTTTATCTTCTGTTGCTTTGATCTTGACTCGAGCGTTCGAAATTGCACGCTTAGTATCCAAGACAAAATGTTGGCTCAACAAAAATGCAAACTTGATGTGTTTTGAACTTTCGCCAGTCGGTTTGACCATATCCCCGACAAAAATTTTGCTCAAATACAATGTTGATATATTTCAAATTGAGTGTTTTGCATTTTCAATTTTGCTTGTGTAACAGTGTTTGCCTCTGTGGGCGAACATAACGGTAAAACATATACAGAGATAGTTAGACTAATCATGTTTCTCCGAGAATCAAATCTCTATAACAACAAAACTAAATGAAAATGCATATAAGAACAAAAACTGAACTGGTACTCAAAAAAAAAGTTTTATGACTGAAGTAAAAATAAACACACAGAGAACACAGCCACAGGAAGAAAACGGAAGAGCAGACGAGAAGTTGCATTTTTACCTTAATTAATTTTAAATCTAAGAGCTAAAAACCTAGTCTATATGATTCCAGGCCAGAATCTCCAGGGCAAATACAAATTAATAAAATCATTTTGACTATAAAGAGAAAAGGTCAAACCTAGACAAAGATTGCTTGAACAAGATTTTAAAAAAATACTAAAATTTTCTACAAGCGAATTAGTTTTAAACGGGAGTTCGTTCGCAACAATCACAGTAGCAGATGTGAATTTTTGTTGAGCTTATTTCATTTAAATAGTAAATATAAGACCTTAAGATATAAACAAGTTAAACTCACACTCTCCAAGCACGTTGCAACGTCTTTAAACTGCGAAAAGGAAAAAAAAACGACGACTAAAAGGCTGTATGTTTCCGTCTCGTTTGCGCCGCTAAATATTGTGTGATGCACGAGGAGTCGACAAGAGTGTCAAACTAAATAAATCAACAAATTGTCCTTGTCTCAGGTCTTTATACCGTGAATGTCTACACTTTCTTAGTTAAGTTACAAAAGAAAAACATTGTTGAATTTTGGGGTGAACGACTCCTTTCAATTCTCTTTTCAAAATTGCCGTATTGTTGAATTTGAAAGACCATAGAAATTCATTGTGCGCAATATAGGATCTTGTACTGGCAGCGAGTAATTTTGCTATTAAATATAGTTTGAATAGCAGTACAACAAAAGCCTAGACATATCAACTTTTCAAATTCAATGCCAGTTAGACATTAGTTTTACTCGCAGTTTATCGTGGGTTTTGCACTAACAAAACATACGAATGAGTACCGGCATTGCCACACAGGACACAAATTATGGCAGCTTTGTTTTCGTTTGAGACTAAGACAACAGAGATTTTGTTTTAGTGAATACTTTAGTTAAAAGCAAATCAACTGCTTTGAAAAATACAAGATAGTCGTTCATGGTAGTACTTTAAATTAAGGTCAACCTCCTAATTCACAGTATGTGCTTACGAGAGAGTGTTTTCTCTCTTTCTTGATAATGGTAATTGATTCTGTTATAATAATTACGAGAAAGATCGCTTATCAATATAAGTTCCGAAATCTTGGTTTTGTGCCCTCTTGACTTAAATTACAAGTGAATCTCAAATAATGCATATGAAACAACCAAGACTCGGCCGTTGTGAAATGTATGTATTCTGAGTATATAAACCCGATTCATCTTTTGTATGATTTAGAACCGAAAATTCGATTTACACTTTCTTTATAGCGCTCTGTAGTGTTTGTCTTGTTTATGTTTGCAATCAATAATCACCAGCTATAATACAAGTTTCGTAATCTTAAATCAGAATTTGAAAACATGTCTTCATGTTTGTTGACTTGCGGTCGCACTAAAAAGAGTTTGCTTAACCGCCATCTTAAATACAAGGTGTTGAAAGTTTGAATAAATAAATTAAACAATATTCAAAAGATAACCTCTACAGTCGTAGAATTGCAGGAGTTAGAATCGTTGAGATAAGAGGTAAATAAACTACAATATTTTTCACTCCAAAATTATTTAATGTCCGACCCAAATTGCGAAAGCATTTGTTTTCCTGCCTATCTTCTTAAGGTTGGCGCGAAGCCCTCAATAATTCCTCGCCGGGGAAATAAAGTCGAGTTTTTATTCGTAGAAAGTGAAGTGTTTACAGCATCCATTCAAATGTGCAAGTCAATAGACACAATCCAGATCAATTATCGTAAATATCCTGTGTTGACAGCTAACTTCTGACAAGTGGCTTAGCATATTAGCTGATTCAAACAGTTGCGTACACAAATCACTGTCAAGAAATGTAATTAAAGAATTGTGAACGTACTCTTAAGCGTGTCTTTGGGTATACAGTTGTGGATACTGCCCTGTGGTCTCGGCAACTTGTGGTACATGACCTACATGAATGTTCTGAGCAGCTGAGAAAGCGGACATTGAAGACACAGCACTAGTAGTTGGCACTGAGTCTGGAGGCATCGATCCACCGTAGAAAGGAACCATTTCTCCAGGTCTAACTTGATAAGGAATTGCATCGTGCACATTTGTATGCGATTGTGGTGCACTTGGAAATCCGTGTGCTTGTCTTGGTTGATGCATATCATACATCTGATAAGCTGTTTGACTAGGGCTCACTTGGTAGTACTGCGGATACATTCCCTCTGTTGTCATCGGCGGTGTACCATAAGCCATCTTCATGGCCGCGTGTTGTGCTGTCTCAGGCGAACCATAAGGAAAAGGATATGTTGGTTTCTTTAGAGGAAGTTGCTTAGGCTTTCTTCTCCGAGGTTTGTATTTATAGCCTGGATGATCTCTGCTATGCTGTGCTTGCAGCTCCTTTGCTCTTAATACATAGGGGCCTTTTTCGTCTTCACTCATGTTTTTCCATTTCACTCCGAGAATTTTACTAATTTCAGAATTGTGCATTCTTGGATGCTCCTGGGCCATTTTTCGTCTTTCATCTCTTGACCAAACCATAAAAGCATTCATTGGTCTTTTAACATGGTCCGGACCCTTGCTTGACATGTCTGTTTTAGAACTAAGCTTCGCACCACTCGTCTCTTTGTTACGGTCAAATACAGTCTGAATAGCCGCTTGACAAGTCGCTTTACTCTTCAACAAGGCGATGGTTTTGGTGTGTAATATTCAACAAAGCTATTTACATTTCTGGCGTTGCATGCGAACAATGGGCTTTTTAGAAATCTTTAATTACCATAATCATTTCAAACATCAAAAGGACATATAACAATGGCTCAAGCATTCAGCATATTCAACTGAATAATTAATTAGACAAGATTCTTCAGTAATTGTTCTAACTGTCTCTGGAGAGTTTGGCTTGTTCATTCCAGCGTTAGTGTTTGCGTTGTCACAGTATAATTGCTCCCTCAAAATAAGTTTTCATCTGCGAGCAAAAATCGCAGAAGACTTGTTAAACCTCATTTTCATTAAATCACAGTTGGGTACCCAGAGATTAATCATTTGAAAGTTAATAACGTGTTTGCTTTAATATTTATGTTCAATTTAAGTTGATATTAGAATGAATATATTCAAAGCAAATATAAAGAAAGTTTGTAGCACAAAAAAAATTTATTCTTAAATATAAGAGTTTGTGTTAATATAATTGTTAGGAGTAAAATTTATACTCAAAGAAACCACTATGTTATTTTTAAATTGACAAAGAAGAAAAAAAATAGGTAGCACAAAAATCAATTAAAATAAGATTCGCTTCACATTCACAACAACGGGTTTTCATAAAAAGCAAAATGTGTTCTTTATTATTTTCAACGCCACATCCAAACAATTTTATTCATTTATTCGTTCTTTGAGTACTTTAGAGTTGCTTTCATAAGTGAAAATACTGACAATAGTAAATTTATAAAGTTTGGCCTCATAAAGCTCGTCTCGTTTACTATTATATATACTGGTTTAGAAATGTGACACAATGAAAACAATGGCGACAGGGCACCATTTGACCTGAATTCAATCATATTGTAGTGCTTCTTTATGGGGCTTTATATACTTATTTTTTCACAGTAGAAGTGGTATATCTTACTCCTGAGTTAAGATAGTTTTAGCAAATACGAAACGGATTTTTGCACCGGTTCGCCAAAGAACAATGCCCGAGGGCCCAATTTACTCTGTTTGATTATTTTGCATATCAGAAGAAAGCGCCACAACGGTCTCAGAACAAAATTTTGCAGCAATTGTTTGAAAAAAAAAATTATAAGCCGGATATTAAGTCCTTCATTAACAAGCAAGTCAAGTGGACCGACTTAAACTGATCCTGATTGTTAAACATTTAAAGACAGTTTAACATTTCAACCACGAACAAACTTTAAAACAATGAATTCTGAAAACTCATTCGAAACTGTTTGTTTAACCAAGCAGCATGAAGTCAGTCGACCAAGGCAAAAAATAGGAGAGTATTCATGCTATGAAAATAATTCCTTTCGAATCTAATTTCGTAAGGAAAAAAACAGAAATAAACCGTGATAACCATTTCGATTTCAAGGTAATCTCATTTTCCCGCCTTTTCGCTTAAATCATTTGTAAAACCGCTAACTTTGTTTTGAAAGCCGAGGTAATGAAGTTTTCTGTTTCGATAGTCCTTTCGCCTCTTCTTGAAACAAATCCGCGGGGTACATGTCTTCCAGTTAAAATTCACAAGGCTCTATTCTTTCTGATTTAAACTTTAAAAAAATTTCATTCTTTCTTGGGAAACCTTAACTCGTGTTTACAGGAGGCCAAATATTGTGCAGTTTTAAAATTAGTCGCTATGCCTACTTGCGACATAATTAAAACAAGCGGTTTTTCTCTTCCGTTCTAATAACGAAGTGTGCGAGGTCACGGTGGCGAGGTACGGATCTTTTAGTTTTAGAGAATAGTGCAAAAAAAAATAGATATCTTAGTCGCAAAAACCAACAAAAACAAACAAAGAAAACAAAATAAGAAGTAAACAAGAGCGAATCTGTCTTTTGTTTTACTTTTGCGAGTTCAGTATTACATACAAGTTACAACCCTTTTCATGTCTTTTTTAAAAAACGTTTTCGAACAAATCTAACGTGTAACGGCTAGAAAACTTGAGCAGATGCATGTCTGGCAATTGAATACAATCATATCTTTTTATGCAAAAAATAGACCCTTCCAGGACCTTCGTTCCTTGGATGCGTATAATTTCAAATTACATTTCCTAGAAACCAGCATTATTTAAATGACCAAGAGTTTCCAAACAAAGTCAAGGATATTTAACCTCATTTTATCAGCAAAATGATCTGGACCAAGTGAATAGTTTCCAAAAAGAAAACTCATATATACAAAAATGAATACTCAGCGAAAGTTAAGTAAATATCACTGTATTAAAGATGCCATGAAAGCAGCCCATTCTGTTTGATTTTAATGTAAATTTTATTGAAGAATCGCGATTATATCAGAACAAATAAAAATAAAAGACATCAACAAGACAAAACCATAGTAATTGAATAATCACACCGTATAAGTAAATTGAAAAAAAAGCTTATGACTGATTAGATAGAAAACAAATGGTTACTTTACCTTTTTTTATGTTTTGTGTTAAAAATATAATGCTATATAACTGAAAACAGATGGAAAACAATTTCAATCAATAGGTTGTATCAGTTTTAGAATAGAAACACAACGAACAACATAGACAAGTCAAAATGAATCGACAGTCGAGTGCGTGAGCAAATTCAGATAAACGGGAAATTGAATAAATTACAAAAATATTTAGACCAAGTCAAAAAAAAATCGAGTACTGTTTTCCTTACATGCATTGATGACAGACGTTTCCAAGGCGAATTTAAACAAAAAAAAGACTTAAAATATGATATATTTTACACGATAGTCAAAAATTTTTAGACTTAAAGCTTTCGTTGGGGACAATGAGAGAGGGCTTCAGTCCGAAATGTTTGTCTAAAAACAAATCACTACGATATAAAATTTATCCATTTATTCATTTTTTAAATTCATTAGACTACATGAAGAATTTTAGACTGACACTTCGGACTGGGGTCCATTTTCGGAGTCAATGGGGAAAAACTTAAGGCCATAAACGTTAGGCTAAAACTTAACCACTACGTTTTAACATTTATCCTATTCTAACAATTTATCTTTAAATTCATTAGACCACATGAAGAATTTGTACACTGACACTTCGGACTAAAGTTTTTTTGTCGGAGTCAATGAGGAAGGGCTCAAGTCCGAATTATCTCTAAAAACCATTTGATGCTCAAACTAATCCCCAATTCATAAGTTTGCAAATACTGAAACTATCTGAAATTTATTTTTTTAAAGTTGGAATTAAAGTTCATGTATTCTCATAAAATAGGCCTAATCCCTAATGATATTCAAACTAATGTTTCCA
Organism: Zoanthus sanctaehelenae; assembly: GCA_028564885.2. NCBI lineage: Eukaryota > Metazoa > Cnidaria > Anthozoa > Zoantharia > Zoanthidae > Zoanthus > Zoanthus sanctaehelenae. The sequence goes on along the minus strand of JAOTRI020093535.1, from coordinate 3,137 downwards.
ATTACAATTCAAGTTCATTCCTATAATACCAGAAATTCAAATATTCTTTCTACTTATTTCCCGCACGAACAAATACAAGACGTTTTGGTATAAAATTCCAGGGTCCTAAATGTTTCAACTCAATGAATAACAGTATACAAAGTGCTGGGACTATCTCTCTTTTTAATTATGATCCAGATTCAAAACATTTCGGCTTCTTAGCTGCCATTCATTATCTCTAAATACCACTAACTTGTCTTGTTCTTTGCTGCTTTTTGTCCGTTTTGTTTTGCATGCTTTTTATTTCCATTTAATAATTTCACGATGACTTCGCTGTTTTTTAAAAATTTAAGGTTAGGGACGGAGGTCTATCGATAAGCCCCACGCCACGGTTTCTATACTGAAGAGCTTCCTCGTCATAAAAATACTTTAATTCCTTTAATTATAATGTATGTCTATAAATATGTAACAAGTTTGTAATATTTTGTATGTCTGTTCATGTGCATTTTTTTTCATCTGGGAAATAAATAAACTGAAAACTGAAACAGAAAATTCAGGGAACACACCTTATGACGTCATCTAATTCAATTTTCGAACACGAACTTCTCAAAAACTTAGTTAAAATTTGTCAACACAATTCTTCCAGTTTTAGAAAGGTTTTTTAACTATCTATAAAATGCGCTCAATTCTTTAACTTTATATGCGCTTTAAAAGTCGTTTTAGGTTTTTTCTGCTGTCTATGGAAGTAGTGATGAAACTTTAATTTACCAGCCAAACTAGCTGGACTGAAGACTTTTGGACCGCTCGAATAATTTATGGTCATCACTACATCAGGCGTGAAGCAGGTTTTCTTTCCGATTTCGTTCTTGTGCTTTTGAAGTCGGGTAAATTCTCAAGGGCAAGTGCAAAGACCTTGTCGATTCAATTTTTATTGACATTTTCAATTTAGTTTTCAGTTCTTTTGTTGGCGTATTTCTTTCAATGGCTACAGAGTACTTAATTCAATGATTAAAATCGCTTGTTTTTTGACGAATTGGTCCGATACAATCATGTATAAGCTTCTTACTAGGTTAAAAGGGGCAATGGAGATATTTGAATGCCGTGGATGGGTGGAGTTATATAGGGAAAGTAGAGGAAAGAGTCGATATAGAAGAGGCGTGTTTTGTTTCATAAGCAACACATTCACGAACGAGAGTTCTGCGTTTATTTTTTCTAGAGAAAGTTAGATGACCCTATGTATAGCTGGTAAAAACGTCGGGGAAGCCCTTAGCTAATTACTAATTTGATGGATTTCTTCAAATGTTGCGGGCAGGATTGTCATCTGACTCGTAACCAGAAATCGCGGATTCGAGTTCCTGTTTAAGGGATGTGTTTGTCTTTTCATTCAAAGAGAAAGAAACAACAAATAATTCACTGTGAAGTTCTAGTTCTCGTAAGATAAGATAAAGACTTTATTTTACGAAGGTATAACAGCTAACAGTGACATGAATCACTGATTAACTTGTGGCTCTCTAAAATTAAAAACGCAATTTGTTATAACTACATTAATAATAATTACATATGGGAAAAATAACAAAAATAAAATATTTCTACAACTCTAAAACGTAAGCAAAAAGGTTAAAAACAATCTATTCTATTGACAATAATTTATATCAAACAATCCCTCAGTCTTCTGATAATCTAACAATATTTTCCATAATTCAACCTTAAATGATTTCAAAGAGTTTTTTGTCTTTAAAAATAGAGGCAAATTGTTCCAAATCCTTTACAGTTCTCATCGGTTAAAAGTGCGTCCACCTTCTCTTCACTTTTCTTTTACTAAGCTTTATTTTTCTCATCAGGCTTAGCCGGTGATTCTTAAAACTTTAACATTTTGAGAATTATGCATTCAACTCTTAAATATTCCGAAATAAATAGCTCAAAATAGGTCCTCATTCTAATGTAGAAGTGAAAGCTGCAAGGGGTGTAAGTAAAATGTGATGTTTCAGACTTTATTATATCGATAAAAGCTAAGGCAAGTTTTGAGAATTCATGATAAACTTGAACGCAGAGGCACGATGCAAATATATATGAGTATATGCATTTCAAATATAGGAATGTTCAGTTTTATCCTAGAAATGTTCTGCTGAAACTAGTCTTGAATAAAAATAACTAGATATTCGTATATTTGATGTTCTACAGGGTTAAGAACGAAAGAAAATAGTCTAAACTATATTCGTATATTTGATTTTATATATGATGAATATGTTCTTCTGGGTTATAAGAACGAAAGAGAATAGTCCAGAATATTTACATCCCTTTTGAAAGATAAAAGCACATTTAAAGTTTTTTTTATAGAAATTAGCTTAAAAAAAGGTCGGCAACACCTGTCAATTATGAAAATGTATACAAAAGAATTATTATATTTTGAATGATTTGAGCCTCGGTATATGATACGTAATTTTTAAAATCCTCGAAATCTTTGACTCGTTATTCTAACCAACTGGATATTTACTTGTATATGTATGAGTATCACATAATAATAAAATAGTCCTGAACTTAAATACACTGGATAAATTTAGAGAAAGTTTTTCATGAGCTTTCAAACTCTGCTGTTTCCTGGGTCACATGACCGGTCGTGACGTAATTCCGGAAGTATCATATAGTAAGTTTCTGCTCTATATTTGGCTAACACTATAGCTAAGGTGGCCTAGCGCCTAGCTTGGGGATAATCCCCGTTGCCCCGGCGGACCGTTCTTTTAAATATATAGGGAACTGTATGGACGTTGTTCGATTAAAGCGATCTATTGTGAGCTTGACCACTTCCACAAAAGAGTCTTTTTCAAAACGTACATGAGGAATGTTCATAATTCCGCCTAGTACTTAAATGTGACTTAATGAGTAAACATGTTTGATTATACTAAAAGTCCAAGAAATAAACGTTAATTTCGATCTAACAGATCATTTTCAGAGTTAAAAATTGATTTATAAACTGCCATTCATTTTAGTCATTTATTTCTATTTAAACGAAATACAATAACATTTTTTTATATTAAATCTGGCCTGCAAATAGCTGCGTTAGTCTAGGCAGACTACATTTATTATATTGATACATAAACGTTTAAGTTGCATTAATTTTCTTGAACTTTGACGAGAAGGAAAATAAATAAATAGATAAA
>JAOTRI020093524.1:0-10795 GCA_028564885.2 Zoanthus sanctaehelenae | reverse complement strand
CGAATGTGTGGGAGGCTCTTAGCTTTTGGTGGTACCTGGTTTAGTTTTGCAGGCAGTGAGACGATCTCACGAATGTGTGGGAGGCTCTTAGCTTTTGGTGGTACCTGGTTTAGTTTTGCAGGCAGTGAGACGATCTCACGAATGTGGGAGGCTCTTAGCTTTTGGTGGTACCTGGTTTAGTTTTTCTTCTGACATATCTATAACGTTCAACCTTTAGGTTCGTGTTCTCAGCGTTGTACACAATAGAAGTGGTCCTTAAGGTTGTTTCCATGGGGTTCATATTCCATTCCTACGCTTATCTCAGGGATATTTGGAACTTGTTGGATTTTGTTGTTGTAATAACAAGGTAATGGGTGTATTATTTATACTTACAAATTTATCTCAAAACTCAATCACACTCCTTTTTTATAAGAAGAATGTTATCAGGAAAATGAGGTTCTGATTAGCTAAAATTTAAGAACAATTTAAAAACTTAGAAAGTCTAACAGATAAATTGCATAACTCTGATTAAAACTGATATAAAAATCTCTATACGTTTCGAGTTGTACTTGATTGATGCGAAGGCTAAAGGCATCTTTCTAAGTACAGCTAATGGCATCTTTCTAAGTACAGCTCTAGGCATCTTTCTAAGTACAGCTAAAGGCATCTTTCTAAGTACAGCTAAAGGCATCTTTCTAAGTACAGCTAAAGGCATCTTTCTAAGTACAGATAAAGGCATCTTTCTAAGTACAGCTAAAGGCATCTTTCTAAATACAGCTAAAGGCATCTTTCTAAGTACAGCTTGAAACGTTTAGAGATTTTTATTACAGTTTTAATCAGAGTCAACGAATTTTATCTATTTTTTCATGCCTGATTACGATTTAATTTTTTTTATTCCTAAAAAGTTTGTTTATCGAATATGTAGACATATAGAGACCTCTGCTAGCAGGGAATAAACATATCTTATTTGACAGTTTAGTATGTAGTACGGCTGGATATTTTAACGAGGAAAAATATCAGCCATATTACATACTAAACTGTCTAATAAGTGATGTATTATCCAATTTTTTATTCGTGTAAAAATAGAACTAAATACTGTCACGCGCGCGGCAGTACAATACGGCTGGATATTTGTACTCGCCCCAGACCCTCTCATGGTGTTATTTTTACGGTTATTCGTGCAGTTGGATAATAACATCTTGTAATTTACGTTCGCAATGTGCACAGTAAAAACACAGAAACACCGATTCTCATATGATACACGTATACAGACAATAGAAATTGTTTTGTAATTTTGTTATGACATTTTTCATCATTTCAAACCGCTCACAGAAACTAAAACAAATGGTAGATAGCCCATTGAACAAAAGGTAGCCCATTGAACGCTTCTAGAGTGTCTTTTTATATAAGAACAAACTGCAGTGCTGTGTTGTAAGGAGAAAAGGGACCTGGAACCACAGGTAGCCCTTTGAACGCTTCTAGAGCATCTTGTTATATAAGAACAAACTGCAGTGCTGCGTTGTGATTAGAAAAAGGACCTAGAACAAAAGGTAGCCCTTTGAACGCTTCTAGAGTGTCTTGTTATATAAGAAGAAACTACAGTGCTGTGTTGTGAGGAGAAAAGGGACTTGGGATCACAGGTAGCCCAGTCAACGCTTGTAGAGCGTCTTGTTATATAAGAACAAGCTGCAGTACTGTGTTGTGAGGAGAAAAGGGACCTAGAACAAATGGTAGCCCTTTGAACGGTTCTAGAGTGTCTTGTTATATAAGAACAAACTGCAGTTCTGTGTTGTGAGGAGAAAAGGGACCTGGAACCAAAGGTAGCCCTTAGAACGCTTCTAGAGCGTCTTGTTTCTGAAAAATCACGTTTAAAGTGAAATTTGCTTCTTTTAAATACATTTGTTATTATTTTTCTTTGTGCCAGTTATGTTACCTTGATGCCTAATATGGCAAACTTCTCAGGGATAAGAACTTTTCGTGTGTTGCGAGCTGTAAGAACCATAACCGCTTTAAGAGGTATGAAATAACAATTTTATAGCTTTATTGATAAAATTCAGAAAATTATCAATCCATGCTTGATTCTGAGAAACTATTAGTGTATTAAATTCTAAACTAAATTCTATCTCAAATAACGTAAAAACACTACGCCCATGATGGGTTGCGGAGCCAGCCGACGCAAAATAATGTTTTCCTTGCATTATTACAGATTTTGCCGACTTCTTTTCTTGCTAACGGCCGACATGTTATTTGAAGTAATAAAGGCCGTCCCTGATTAAATACTTTTTTAAAACAGTTTTTAAAACCAGGTGTTACAATAATAGAAAAATCCACCCCGTGTCCCGGCCAAACTCACTGTTTATGTGACCCCCGCAATACCATAAAATTATTTAGCTAAATCTAAAAAAACTTCCTGGATTGAAGTGGAGAAATTCTTTATTTCAAAAGTAAATGGAACTGTTCTCAGGCACTTATACGGAATTGTAAATTCTCTGCGTTTGCAAAGCATTAGAAGAGAATTGATATTCTGTGCGATATTGTAATCGAGTCCCTTGAGTGTGTGGTTTGAATGTTAAGAATGGGTTTTACTGTTATGTTAACTTTAGTTGTGAAATTATGTTAGTATACAAGAGTTGTATTTTCAGTTGTCGACCTTTCAGTCACTACTCTATTGAGACTCAAATTTACATTTATTGTTGTTAAGCAATACTGTTGTATAATAAGCTAGCAATTTTTGTTAGTCTGTATGACTTGCACACTGGTGCTCGGTTATGACCAGTCAAGTTGGTTAGCACAATCGCACTGCCTACGATAAATGGTATATATTCGATGTAGATGTTGTGATTCCTTAGCCTCCAGGGAACTCAGTGCATTGCATATACGGCGTAAGCCCTGGGTTGGAGCATACGTTTTCCAGTGTTTTCCCCACAGGGGTTCTTTTTAAGAGTTTTTCGAATCCGAGGAGTAGCACCAGTAGCTTGTACGTGATTGGGTTTAATAAATAAAGAGTAGCGGCCACCACGGCACAAATACATTGTTTTTATGTTGTCAGAGTGGTTTGTGTAATACGGACTGGTGTTGAGTACAGAAAGAGAGTCACTTTATTTGGTTCTTGTGGGGCTCAACTTCGTTTTCGTTTTTAAACAAATTGTATTTATTTTTGGTGACCTGCGATTGAGTTTAAAGTTTAACGTTGACATGATATATTCTTATAGGTTTAAGAGCAATGGTGAACTCTTTATTGAACTCCCTGAAACTGATGCGAGATGTTATGCTGTTGCTTGTGTTTTGCCTGTGTGTAATGGCGCTGATTGGCTTACAGCTTTTTGTGGGGCAGCTACACAACAAGTGTGTTCCTTCTGAAGTTCTTGCCATGATCTCAGTTGACGGAAACTTAACCAATCATAGTAAGAACAAAGTCTGATATTGCTTAATTTAATGAAGACTTTAGAAACTTTGTTTAAATTGTTAAACAGATCAATTTACTGTACTTGCTATAAAAAACACAAACTGAAAATGCTAAAGTGTGAGAGTGTGTTGGCGCAACGCGTTCAGTATTGATCATGAAAACCACTTCACCAATTCATGATGGCCGTAAGCGGCCTTCGAAGGAACTTGAAGTATGATATTGTTTAATTTAATGAAGACTTGAGAAACTTTGTTTAAATTGTTAAACAGATCGATTTACTAGACTTGTTATAAAAAAACATACTAAAAAATACTTAAATGCCCTGGTGTGTCGGCTTATCGCGTTATTGAATACCACTTCACTATCGCCGTAAGCGGACAACGAAAGAACTTGAAATGAGAAAATTAAAACAGTTGGTGGAGGAAAGAGGCCTAGCCAAGAATAAGAGAATGGAAGAAAGACCAACTGCTCCTCAAACTTAGTTTGCACTTTTCCCTTGTGTCGTAAGTATATTCATCCAAAATAAATACTCTTAGTACCTTGACGGAGATGTTTTATTTTGGGTTAAGTTACAGCTATTATAAAAAATTCAAAAAGAAACTGTTGGAAAAAACATTATAGAAAAACACATGTTATAAATTTTCAAATATATTTGACTTATTGTTTCGTTTGTTACAACAGTTATTGGCAATGAAAACTTTTTTCCTTTCTAATTTGATTATCATTATCTTTTCAGTATAGTTAATTTGTTACCTATTGTTGCGGAGCAAGCAATTGCAAACACTAAAGTTACACTAAAGTATGACCACTGCTTCAAAGTCGCTCAACCAAATCTTGTCATCCAAGCATGCGTAAACGGCACAACTAATTATGATTGTGATTGGTTAAATTTAAGCTAAAGTGAACAATATATTTCTTTAGTGTAATATTTACGTGAAATTAGAACTTAGTTCTCCCTAAAAGTAGCTTTGTAACCAGTTGCTCGCAATCCTCGCCTTGGCATTGCATAGAACATTTTAGTGAGTTCACCCACGTGATATTCATTAGTTGGTGTTTAAAAAATTATTACAGGTTTGTGGCGCCCTGACAATAACGAAGTGTGTGGAAACGAGTCAACAGCCTTGTAAGTATAGTCGCTTTTAAAAAACTTAACAAAATCCATGGTAATCGTGCTTATACACGATATTACAAACTGAATTCTTTTTTTTTTATCAAAAATAGTGTTGTTCTTCCCTTGTTGAGCTATAGAATAATTAGAAATTGTCTTCAATCAGAGAAAATGAATTAAAAAACTGAACTTGATACATACAGCTTTGGAATCATTGATAGAAAAACCTAACAACTATAAAGCAGCTGACTCACGAAAATGTTGTAATGATTCAAAGTTCCAAGAATTATCTGCAATCAAATGTAAGATCATCAGTAATGGTTTGTAAAATGGACAATGTCTTGCGAACTTGGTAAGTTCTGACTTCTGAACAACGTGACCATGTCAGCAAATTTACATCTTTCGTTTAGCCACTAATTTCGGGTTTCTGGATTTGAAACTTGGGTCCTGTAATTCTAAAACATCGTGACATTCTCAGTGTTTGCACGTGTGCATTTCTTTTCATATGTCTCAACATCATCATCACCACCAGCACCATCACCATCATCACTATCGTCATCATCACCATCACCATCATCATCATCATCATCACTATCATCATCATCACCACCACCATCATCACCACCACCATCACCATCATCATCATCACTATCATCGTCATCATCATCATCATCATCACCACCACCATCACCATCATCATCACACCATCATCATCATCATCATCACTACCACCTCCATCATCATCATCATCATCATCATCATCACACCATCATCATGCATCATCATCACTATCATCATCATCATCATCATCACCAACACCACCATCATCATCATCACCATCATCATCATCATCACCATCATCACCACACCATCATCATCATCATTATCACCACCTCCATCATCATCATCATCATCACACCATCATCATGCATAATCATCACTATCATCATCATCATCATCATCATCATCATCATCACCACCACCACCATCTTCATCATCATCATCATCACCATCATCACCACACCATCATCATCATCATCATCATCATCATCATCACCATCACCATCATCATCACCATCATCATCATCACCATCATCATCACACCATGATCATCATCACCATCATCATCACCATCATCATCATCATCACATCATCATCATCACATCATCATCACATCATCACATCATCACCATCATTATCATCATCATCATCACACCATCATCATCATCATCATCACTATCATCACCACACCATCATCATCACCATCATCACCACACCATCATCATCATCAATATCATCATCATCATCATCACCATCATCAACACCACCATCATCACAATCATCATCATCATCATCATCACATCATCACCACCACCACCACCACCATCATCATCATCATCATCATCTGTCCTTGTATTGCCATCGGACACATAAGGCCATTACTATTGTTCTCCAGCACAGTCGATCCTTCGCCTTCTTTCTCACAACTTCCCAGGACAACCCGTAGATATTGCAACTCCCTTTCTTCTTTTCCCTCCTATTCATATTGTATCACAACCAGGTACATTTTCACAAAGTACATCAGCCATTCATACATCATTTCTTTCTTACTTTTGTATGTAGGCAATGCCCAAGTAATTACACATGCAAACCTGGTGTTGGTCCCAATCCTGACTATGGTTACACGAGCTTTGACAACATTGTTTGGGGACTAGTGATGGCTTTCCAGATTCTTACTATGGACTACTGGGAGAGTCTCTATAACAAGGTTAGACCTTAAAAATTGTTACTCTTAAATGAAGCAAGAATTTAAACAAGAAAGTGTAATACAAAATCATTAGGTCCGCCACATCTGGCAACTTTAAAAATTCCAAATTTGGTACTAATAGTAATACATCCACCAAATCGAAGCTTAAACATTTTCCCCCCGCGCTAACCTACGGGCAAAGTTGAAATCAACTTTTAAAATTTTTATGGTCCAATTCCCCAACCCCGGAACAGGAATGCCGATCAAATACCGCACATTTATAATGGATATGTAATCAAAAGCCCTATCCCCGGGACTAAAGTTAAAAAATTGCATTGATTTCTAGTATCTTTGTGCTTTACAAAATCGAACTACATGCCATGCAATGATTCATTGTTATTTTTTGTTTTAGAAACGTTCTTAAATGCAACTATTAAAATATGTATAAATTAAAATAAATTTTTATTTTATCTAGTTTCTTTCAATCACGGCTGTGACTGTTTTTTTACCTGGGTTTTTGGCGGTTTTCTTGGCAGCTTTGGCGCGATTTATTTTTCCTTTTAAAGATGATCTAACCAAATTTGTACCTCCTCAGAAGACAACATTTCTTTGCTAGTTGATCTACGTTGTTGGTGGCATTCCCTTCTTTGAAAGCATTTTTGATAGGTTGGGCGGTTTAAAACGTAGTATTTTGTTTGAGAAATACTTTGATTAATGTCATGCGAGTTCACTGTGGGAACTATGAATCGTTCGATCTCGGTTTTGTTGAAATGCCCGACCCTCCCTTACGTTCAAATCCCGAGCCACCACCCCCCGGGACACATCCTGGTGTCAAATTCCCGCTCCCGCGGGCATGAAATATCAAATACCCGGAGCTTGACCGGGGGAGATGTTTAAGCTTCCATTTGATCATTGCGTAAGACAACTGGAGCGAAAATGAACGAGACAGTTTCTACCTTCTTTTCCTTCCTTTTATAGGTTTCTTTGGCTTGAGTCTTTGAGTTGATAAGTTTCTTTGATTATGTTGATTAAAGTTTTGCAGAACCAGCCTTGTGTTTTTACTTTTCTCTGTGGGACTTAGTTGGTAAATCCATTTCAAACGTTAAAACGATGCACATCTGCTAAATTTTTAATTATGTTTTTCTGTAGATTTTGTCAACCATGGGAGCTTGGTACGTGTTGTATTTTGTCCCAGCAATCATTTTTTGTTCTTTCTATCTAATGAATTTGGTTGTGGCTGTCGTTGCATTATCGTATGAAAGAGAATTTCGATCACTGGAACAAGAGGTAAGAAATATATAACCTTTTCACTTTTGATAGACGTTAAGTAAAACGATCGAATATAAATAAGTACGAGAATGAATTTTAAGAACTTTATTTCGATTGGCTTCCAACACTATCGATCTTGAATAAGAGTTTTCCTCCACTTGTGTCTATATCAGCAGCTCAAATTCGATCATTCTCTGTATATTGTTCACACTATAGTAAATAGTCTGAATAACGTTAAAGGGAACCTTGACTGTCCAGCAATATTAATCTCTCAATTAAGAGTTTTCTTCAACTTGTGTCTATATCAGCAGCTCAAACTCGATCATTCTCTGTACATTGCTCACACTATGGTAAATAGTCTGAATTACGTTAATGGGAATCTTGACTGTCAACAAAATTAATCTCTCAATTATGAGTTTTCTTCAACTTGTGTTTAAGTTCGATCATTCTCTGTATATAGCTCACTTTATAGTAAATAGTACCTCGTGGCTTTTATGGAACTTTACAAATGTCTTTTCAATTATTTATTTATGATGCCCAAATTTTTGAGAATATCTTATTTTTGTTGCTTTTAAAGCTAACTGCTTATTTGGCCTTGTACTCCTATTCTCTGAGCTACTTTCACTGCTATAGCTAGCTGTTGGTCATGAAAGTAGAAATGAAGCATTCCTTATATATAAAATGTGTATTTGTTGGAATTTTTCTCTATTCATTTTCAATAACACTAAGTTAACCATGAAAAATTCATTTCTAATTATTGTGTATATAGCCCCCTTTCACATTACATTCTGTTGCTCACAAACAGACTTCAAACCGAGGCTAAATTCAAACTTCTGATACATTTATGATATTTTAAAGAGCTTAGGCTCAATTTGATGTTTTTTGTAAGCATTGGAGCGTAATTCGGAATGGTCCATTGTCTACTAGGATCAAAAGCTCAAAATTCAGAAAAGAACTGCAATGATGTACACCGCTGACCAAGAGACACTTGAAACTCTGGAGCCAATTGAAAGATATTTAAAAAAACGTATGGAAATTGTCTGTGCTGCAAGAAACGGTTTCGTAAAAAGAAGAAAAAGACAAAACCTCGGAGCGTCTTTGAATATAATTGGATCAAAAAGCTCTTTCAAAGACGTTGTATTAGCAAAAGAAAAAAGCTACCGGGAAACAAGTGTCAGACGAAATCGATTGAGTCAATTTCAAAACTTTTTGTGTCTGGTGACTCTTCATCCAATGTTTGAGTTTTTCATCACTGCCTGTATATGTGTCAACACAATTGTTCTTGCGTGCTACTATCATGGTATCGATCCGTTGCTCAAAGAATGCCTGGACATGGTCAACTGGGTAAGGATATCTTCTGAATAGGATAACTACATTGATCTCTGGAGGGGATGTTATATAAATAATGTCTGGCCCGAAGAGGTAAACGATGCTAGGAGGACCACAAATAAACTATATATGTACGGTGAAGGTCATTTCATTATCATTATCATCTCTAAAAATGGAAAAGTCACTGGAAATAAGAAGGATGATTCATGCGTCACTGAATGTAAGAGGGTTAATTCTAATTTATGTATCACTGAAGATATGGGAGTTGATTTATGCATCACTGGATATAAGAGCATTAATGTTAATTTATACATCACTGGAGATAAGAAGGTTGATTCATGCGTCCATGGATATAAGAGGGATAATTTAAATTCATGTACCACTTGATATAGAGGGTTTGACTAATTCATCACAGAAACAAGGGGGCTTGAATCATGCATTGCTAGAGATAAAGGGTTCACTCATGCGTCACTGGAAAAAAGGGGTTGACTAATTCATTACTGAAACTAAGGGGGTTGAGACATGGATCACTGGAGTTAAGGTTTTTTTTCAAGTATCACCGAAGATAAAAGGGGTTGATTAATGCATCACTATAGTTAAGGGTTGATTCATGCATCACTGGAGATAATGGGGTTGATTAACGCATTATTGGAGATAAAGGTATATGATTTATGCATAAATGAAAAGATGGGGATCGATTTATGCATCACTCAAGACTACTACTACTACTGCTACTGCTACTACAACTACTACTACTACTACTACTCAGTACTATTACTACTACTACTACTATTACTACTACTACGACTACTACTACTACTACTACTACTACTACTACTACTACTACTACTACATAACTGACAACCCTCCCACATTTGGCGGGAGTCTCAAAATTTTCAACCCTTTCTCCCGGTCTCCCTCATAGCGGCTAGAATCTCCCTGGTTATTTTAGGATTTTCAGTAACATAAGCGGAATTGTCAAAAGTCAGCAAATCATGGATAGGCAAGCTTTCAAACCAAGAGAAGCTTCGGAGGCAGTGTCTACCCGCTTCGTTCTTCAGTCTTGAAACAAGCAAGATTCTATTGCTAGTGACGCTAGTGCGTCAGCATGCCGGAAACCCGTTGCTAAATTAACTTACTGTTTTTCTTGTATGTATAATATCTCGAGGTCCAGCCATTATCAGAATGAAGTAATTTGTGAGGAGAGCTCTCTTTTTTACGGTTGTACCTCTTACATCCCCTATAATATCAAGATTTTTAAATTCGGGGGTTGACAGTTATGCTACTACTACTACTTCTACCAGATCTACTATTTTTCCTCATTTTTGTTTCAGTTTTTTACATTCACTTTTGTGGTCGAGATACTATTGAAGATCATATCTGTTGGACCATACTACTACGTACAGAGCCGATGGAACATTTTTGACGGTCTTGTGGTGGTCCTAAGTGTTATCGACACTGTCATGGAAATCGCTTTGTCCAAGAACACAATGGTTGCAACCAGCATGTTCCGTTCATTTCGTCTGGTATCAAATTACTTCAGTTATTATTATCCATTTTTAGGAATCAATTCTTTTTTATGTGTAGGGCAAATATTTAAACCAAACTTTCGATTGACTAATTAAAGCAGGGTTACGAAAAACTCTACTCTTCATTTGATTGGTTCTTTTTCCTGTTTTTAACACAAATTATAAATGGCTTTTTTCATGATTTTCGCTTTACTTGACCTGCAGCGTCCTTTATAGTTTTGCCATTTTCTTTAACGTCATTCTAAAATGGCTTACATCCTCTTCTTGCATTGGTTTATTGTTTTTGTTTGCTTGTCTAACGTTATTACAATTTTGTTACTAAGGCAGCTACAACAACGTTTAACAAAAATTTTAAAGTCCAATAAAACTGTTTTTCACCCGGTGGAATTGGTTACTCCCTATATTGGTATGATAGGGATGTCCAGTGG
>JAOTRI020093513.1:0-15233 GCA_028564885.2 Zoanthus sanctaehelenae | reverse complement strand
TCTCGATGATCAAGACGTCTACAGGTTAAAATACAGTCGATCATTTCATCTGCTAAAGCAAGTATTGGAGACACATGGCCTTTCTTGCCTTCATTTGGTGCTATCGAGATGTCAGCCATCATTATGAACTGCATGAAAAATTGGCACGTGTCAAACAAGAGTGGGGTGGAGGGACGGAAACTTTTTAGAAAGTCCTGGGAGACCCAGTGCCGTCAAAAAGCACTTCAAAGTATTTAGCAAAAAATTGTAAAGAAAAATGATACGTCAATATTAACAATAATAATTTGGCTATTAGTTTAAAAATTGTTCTCAAAAATTACTTTAAAAGGGAAGAAATCGACTTCCGCGTTTTCTGCTAGCAAAGACAAGTTCTCTCACCCGGGAGATGTGGCGACAAACTTATTTGGAATCAGAGAGGACCTGGGCCTAGTTCCACAAAACTTTGATTAATTTAACTTAGATTAAGATATAATTCCAAGATTTTTTTTTCATAAGTATAAACTTTGTGATGCAATCAAAATACTTCAGTTTTACCAAAAGTTAAGAACAAATTCCATCTCGACGCCAGCTACAAAAATATGGATCTTGGGTTGAGTTTGAGGGACTGGGTCCTTTCATTCCCAATAATGACCTGAGCTGCGATTGGTTGAAATTTCGCATCTTCGATTAGTTTTCAGGGCCGGGGGCCCCCCTATATTACTATTGACGTAGAAAGCATGTGCTTCGAGTCATCCTTTCCGCTTTAGTGTTTCAAAAGAAGAAGTTTTGTGAAATAGCATCGAAGATTTGAAAGCGAAATATGAATAGAAGTAACAACAACGACTGCCGTATTTATGTGGGAAACCTTCCGAATGATATTCGGGAGAGAGACTTGGAAGAAATCTTCTATAAATACGGCCACATTTCTGACATTGACTTAAAGAATCGACGCGGTGCTGGACCACCGTTTGCTTTTGTTGAGTTTGAAGATCCACGGTTAGTAAATTATGCATCTCGACTGTTAAAAGTCTGTTGCTTTAGTCCTGTCCAGTTTGAACTTAATTTCTATTAGTTCTTCTAATGTCCGGCTGGTTGTACCCCAGTTGTGGATAAACGTGCAACAGTTTCAGTTTAAAAAGATTTGAATAGTATTTCGTACTAGAAGAATCCTTTTCTAATGGTAGTTGAATATTTAATTGTTATTCGTGAAAACAGAGAAACAAAATATATCTACTTTTGTCTAAAACAAATGCAATTTTTTTGTTATTTGTGGCTTATGTGTTATTTAAATCACTTTTTAAGCTATTTTAGCTGGAGTTTATAAAACGAAAAAAGACGCGTTTAGAATTAAAAACTATTTCCATTTCAAGAAAAATGTTATTTTATGTGAATTATTTTTTTAGAGACGCAGAAGATGCTGTTAGAGGAAGAGATGGTTACGAATTTGAAGGCCACAGGATACGTGCTGAGTTTCCTAGAGGCTCGCGAGATCGTGGTGGTGGTGGAGGCGGCGGAGGAGGTGGCCGTGGTTTTGGCGGGGGAAGATCTAATAATTTTGGCGGACGAAACCGAAATCCACCCCCGAGACACTCACAATATCAAGTCTTGGTCTCAGGGCTTCCGCCAACTGGAAGCTGGCAAGATTTGAAGGACCACATGCGCGAGGCTGGGGATGTTTTGTTTACCGATGTGTACAAGGATGGAACAGGGATTGTGGAGTTTCAGCTTCGAGACGACATGAGGTTTGCCATTAAAAACCTGGATGATAGCAAGTTCCGTTCACATGAGGTAATAATTAGCTGTTAATGTCTAAAGTACACTGCTCCAGTTTCTGGTAAAATTCTATTTTGCTTATTGCTGATTATGGTCATAGGAAGGTCTAAAAAAGCATTGAATATGTGATAGCAGTAAAATTGACTCATGCAGCCAAATCTTAATACAACATGTATGAATTATCTGCATATCTATTGGAGCAATTAATTCATGGCGTGTTAATATCGTTTACCTTGAAACAAATCTTAAATTATTAAACAATATATTAGGCTTTAAAATTTAAAGTAGTTAAAAACACTGAACGTTTTCGACAAAAATTGTCATCCTCAGGATTCTTTTGCCGCTGAAAAGTTTAAAAAATAAAGTCTTAAGTTACCCCATGGTAAAAAGAAATAACGGATGCGACTGCATTTTCTTATTCAGTGATGGATGGTACGCCACTATGAACAAGGCTTCCATAATCTTGCATTTTTTCCATTGATGTGTAGGTGTTACATGCCATGTTAGAGAGTGGTCCGGAAAGTGTTTTAAATGCTTTGCTGATTCAGATATTGTAGGGTGAAGTTTCCTAAAAATCTTATATTGTTTACTTTTAAGCTGCAGGAATCGTAAAGAAAGTATAATTGTTTTTAAAGTATTTCAAATGCTGACATGTTATTTTCAAATTGTAGGGTGAAGTTTCCTACATCCGTGTGAAAGCAGCCGAAAACACACGATACTCTCGTAGTTACAGCCGTTCTCGCTCAAGAAGTCGATCCCCTCGTAGATCTTACAGCCGATCAAGGTCAAGATCAAGAAGCCCTCGAAGGTCACCTTCACCAAGAAGATCATATTCAAGGTCACCATCTCCCAGACGTTCTCGTTCAAGATCTCGTTCTCACTCCAGTGGCAAATAAACTTAAGCAGTTCATTTGGAAATCTCAAGTTTAACTATGCTTTTTGTCTTGAGGAATTTTTAATAATTAGACTTTTATGTAACTCTTGTGATGTTAATAGATGCTTGAATTGGTAGCATTTAGTTTTTTGCTGTGTTAGATATTGCACCAGTCCAGATAAATTGTAGTTTCAGCGTAGTTGACTGATATTCACCAAGACTATCTGAAATCTAAAACTTACAAAGATTGTCTTGTGTAACATTTAGTGGAGTAGATTTATTGCATTTAATTATTTTCTTCCCAGATAATTTCTGGATGCCCATTGCATTTGATAAGGATTCAATGGCATGGCTAGGATATGAATGTTTCATGTTTGGAGCATAGGAATTTCATCATTTCACAAAAAACAATGGGGGAAACGAGTGAATGGATCAGGTTTCCAAGAATGGAATCACTAGGATTTCAGGATGTGGAATCAAATGGAATGGAAATCAAATGAAAATGGTATGCAGTTCGGAGCAAATAGCCTTTTGATTTTGACGTGTAAATCCTCCATTTAAAATCTCTGTTCCATAAACTTGCAAAATTACAAAGCCAATTATTTTGATTATATTCAGCACCACTTTTTTTAGACTTAAGTAAACATTTTTATTGGTTTTGATTTTCTTCTTTCCTTGTTCATACATGACCTTAGATTTCAAATTGTTCAGAAATATCTTACAAAACATCTAATAATGAGCATCAGCTTAGTTTCAGCCTTTTTAGGAACAAAAATAGTTTAAAACATTTTGATTTTTTAGATTACTGATTAATTGACTTGTTTTGCCATAACAGATAAGGAATCATTCTTTCTGTTTGTGGAGAGGATTCAATTGGTCGGCACAGGAAAACACTTGCATTCAATGAGAGGGATAGGATAGGGATTTAAGGAGGAACTCAAACTTCACACATTAATTCAAAGGATGGAGCCATGGATATCTAGTTTATTTGGATTCAGGAAAATGGCTCATCAAATGAGGTCGCAAGAAAAAAGTATTTACAATCAACTTGGAGATGGCAAGGCTAAGGCCCCATTCAAACTAGTCCATAGATTTTTGTATCTGCAAATTTTTTATCCGAATACAAAAACATCTGCATCCACACTTAGCATACACAAACCATATACAACTGTCCACGTGTATCTGCTATGTATCCGGATATATCAAAGGATAATGGAAATACAAACTCGAAAAATACTGGATCAATATTAAAATGTTATTGTATACACAGATATCCTGATACAAGCATCCACACATATCCAACATGTATGCGGAGACAAATCGTATACAGAAATTTCCTCTCTGGAAAGCAGCAGACATGTGTGGATGGTAGCTGTATCCACACAAAAATATTTGCAGATACAAA
Organism: Zoanthus sanctaehelenae; assembly: GCA_028564885.2. Classification (NCBI taxonomy): domain Eukaryota; kingdom Metazoa; phylum Cnidaria; class Anthozoa; order Zoantharia; family Zoanthidae; genus Zoanthus; species Zoanthus sanctaehelenae. Next base: position 11,202 of record JAOTRI020093513.1, on the reverse strand, counting down.
ATCTCCGGACTTGTGTGGACATGGCCTAGTTTCTGATATATAAGAATTACCAGATTGCCTTAGGTGGAATATTTATGAAGGTTGTATACACTCTTTTTGTTTATAAGAATATTGATGCAAAAATTGGCTAAATATTAAAAGAAAATTTAGAATCATGCTGTATAAGCCCATATACAAGTCTATTACCTTTGAAGCTCTTACCATAACTAAGTATTTTCACCCTAAAATCTCCCAAGTTGTTAACAATATCCAGCCTCAATCTAAAAATGAATATTCTTATAAGAAAAAAGAGTGTAACCCGGTTTTCCTTAACAGTTCTTTTCTAAAGTTTTAGGTTTGTTTTATGTCATTTCTCATGGAAGATTTTACTTTCAATAAGGTAATTGAAAATTTTCTCTGAAAATTTTTTTTGTAGTTATATTGAATGATTTTGTCAAGTTGATTTGGCTCTATATTAAAGATTTGCTTGTTGCTACTCACCCGTTTCTTTTCAGGTTAATCATGACAGAAAATGGAAACTTTGTTTGAGTTGAAAATAAATAATGAAATGAGAGAGAAGTTGTTTCTGTGTTTTTGATGTTAATTAATAACCTTAAATCATTTTCAATCCTATAAATTTAAAATAAGTTTCCTAACTTCTATCTTAATTAAGTTTCTAAATCCCTTTTTACTTTTTTTGTCACCTACAGCTCTTGAATCGGCCATTCTAAGTTCTCTTTCATAAAAAAAATGTTTCATTTCCCAGCAAATCAAAGTCATTTTCACAAGAATGGCTTCCATTTACCATGTTACTTATCCACTCCCAAGGAATGTGCTGCTAATGAGCTCATTCTGTGGACCATAAATTTTCACCTTGTCAAAAACTCCATTAAACCCATTGTTAATCACAATTTTAATTTACTCCATTCTAATTTCAGTCAGGTCTTTCTATTAACTTGACAATTTGTCACTTTATGTAACTCTGTTATTGGACCCCAAGTCTACTGTTGATATCACCAATCCCTTTGATCACCCAACATGTTACATCTGATATTGCATTCAGTGATCCATTGCAACTAATTTATATTGGGAAACTGGCAATGTTATTTAGGTGATCACTAACGGGGCTATGATAAGGATGCTCATTTTCTTCAGGGGTCAAAATTGGCAATTTGGTATTTTTAGGGGTTTTCAGAGAAATTTCAATTGTTTTAAAAGGGGTCATCATTTTTAGGGTATTTTTCCATATTTCTTGACAAGCATCTGTATTCTTTTTACCTTGAAGTACCCTCGGTTGATCACACCAGAGATCATCTGTATGATATGCAAAAACAATCTATACCTCTGTCCATTTTCTTCCATGTCATTGTATTTCTAATTTTGTTGCAATTAATTCATGCTTTGGGCACTCTTAATCCCCACGAGAGAAATGGATGCTTCACTTTTTGTTAAGCTTCTTTCATCTCTGAATTTGTTTTCTCTTTTTAACATTTTCAAATTTGACCAAAATTGAACCTTTTTTTTTCAAACATGAATATTAGAATTAAACATGTGAACAGGATTTAAAATGAATACAGAATGTTTTAAAACTAATTTGTGAAAACATTAGTTACCCAGCTTTGGTGTAATGGCAGTGGTGGTTAAAAAAAATAAATCTAAAATGATTTCAAGATGGTTTCGTTATAACCCAGTATCACATGGTACAATTCAGAAAACCTGAGTGCATACAGTGCAAAAATTAATAATAGTTTATAATCACCTTTGGTCAATTCTAGATCTGATAATCTTTTTGCCTGTTTTGATATCATTCTTTTTTTTTAACAATTCATGTGTATATTATCAATATTACTAGCTACTGGATTTTAAGTGGAGTTTTATTTCACTACCCCTGTTTTATTAGTGAAAATACGAAAGTAATAATTTTTTTTTCCAATGCACCCAACCGAAAAAATTGGTATTTTTGCCCGAGTGGGCCTCAAGCCCACATCTCCCTTATCACCATGAACTAGTCAGGTGTGCTAACTATTACACTATCAAAGACCACCACACTATGAACATAGCAGAAACTGATGTTATAACTTTGTTAGCGGCGTGAGGATCCCTGGAGCCCAATCTTTTCTTCACTTAAGCACCTCTCAAGCCTCAAAAACCTCGTGAGGTTTTGTAAAGAAATACATGTTTTCAAGGCTGGGAAAGACTTGTACAATGAAAATACTGTTTTATTGAATATTGTTTTAAGTTCTATCAATCGCCATTGAAAACTATGTTAAATATTCTCTGCTTTCATAGCCTGGTGAAAACTGAGACAAATGTTTTAGATGAATTCAAGAGGATATCAGTGAAAAGCCGTGAGGAAAGTCTAATGTTTCTGCAAACCTGATTGAGAAATCCCACAAACATTGGAGAGGCTTGCACCAGGCTATGAAAACACATAACATATTTTAAAGTTATTATTTTTCATCTAATAATAAGTATAAGAGCTAAAGGTTTAATAGCCTCCCCACTAGTTCTCTGGGAGCCACACCATGGTCACCAGTCCTGGGCGTCCACGACACACAAGAACTGGCCACATGCATGGCAGATTGGGCAGACTGGGCCTCCAGGCATGCGGCTTTGCTGAGGCTGCCATGATGATGATGATAAGTATGTAATAAAGGGGAAAGACTATATATGAAATGTGTTTGTATGTACTAAAAGTTTAATTTCTTTCATGAAACTGTAACTTCTCACATCTTGTAAACAGAGCCAACCATGTTGCTAATAAAATGGCCTTTTGGTGCTTCTTACCACTAACAAAGACAAGTGTGGACCAATCAAAAATGCACTTACTATCCAAATTATTTTATGAAATGGCCTAAATCCATAATTTATAGAAAGCCCAAAGTTTGAAGCAAGAGTGTATTGAAGGAGTTTTACATGAGGAGTTATCATATGTTACAAAGGAGAAACCAGCATTTTCTATCATTGATGCAAAATCATCCTGAAACAACACAAAAAAATGTGCTTATTATTTTCTTTTCAAGTCCTGCTGTTCACCTTTCGATATTAGATTTGGAAAGCTCAAAGTTTGAAGCCAGAGTGTATTGCAGCTATTCCACATGACAAGTTTTCATATGTTACAAAGGAGAAATCAGCATTTTCTATCATCGATGTAAAATCATCCTGAAACAAAACAAAAAACGTGCCGATTATTCAGTACTGTAGTTTTCTAAATTTAAGTAGATTAAATTAAATGGTTAAGATATATTGCATAAAAATCAGAAATTAAGCTAGAGAGTGTTCAATTATCGCTTGGGGGGAAGGGGGTGGTGGTGTTTTATACAAAACCCTTGTAATTTTTGAATGACTCCCTAAAAGGGTAAATCAACAAACTTGATGCATGGCCCCAGCATTACTACCAGTTTTTTACATATCTACCTATGTTTATTGTACTTTGCTGTATGTCACTAACTGAACCTGAGGGGTGACCAAAAAAAGAGGGAAAGATGTAAGGAGGTATTAATTCATATAAATCCCAGTGGGTTTAAGAAGAATTTAAGCCCTACTTAAGGCATAGCCATTGGGAGAAAAGTGAAGTTTTTGAAAGTTAGGAATTACTGTTTAGTGGTGCTCGTGCTTAAGATTGCATACCTTCAAATCAAAGAGCTGCGGATGATCTTGGATGTACTTTCTTGTACATTAAGCCTTTAAATCCTAGTTGAACTATTAAGTTCTCCCAACTTGGGCCCCATACTTTTTATTGAACAAGCTTGAGAGAATTTCACTTTTAATCTTTTACAAGTAGTTTGCTTTATTTGATCAATTCTCATTAACAAATGTGTTATCTTGTATTTGTTAATAATGTAAGGAGAATTTTAGAGTTGATAATTTATTGGAAGTGAAAGGGTTAAAAAATTGTAGTTGAACTAATTTAGGCTTTTGCCATACAATTCGGGCAGTTGGAAAGTCTTTGTCACTTGCTCAAAAAGTATGCTCATCACTTGTATTTTTTAAATAATCTTGAAATTTCAGCAGCAAACTGGAACAGAAATTGAGCCACTATTTACATTCCACAAGTGAAGAAAGAGATAGAAAATTCTAAAATTTGCTTGGTCTGACCAATAAAAAAATATTGAAATTTCTTATGACCCCCATTTCCACACCCAAAAGTTTTTGCTCCCCTACTGTTTCACTGACTAACATCCATAGATAACACTGACTCCCTCATTTGCCCATATGTTTTGAACTACTTTATATATTTATTATTTTGTATGAATTTGAAAGGTTAGTTTTGTTTTCCTGGTCTAATTTAAAAGAATAATTTATACAGTTTTCATTACTCTAAATTGGGCGGACGTGGTTGGCGCAGTTGGTAAGATCTCTGCCTTCCAACCACAAGGTCCCAAGTTCGATCCCAGCACTTTGCCGATACTTGAATATTTGTGTGGCCTTCTTTTCTGCCTAAGCCAACTCAGCTTTCCAACCTCCCAGGGTAAATAAATGAGTGCCAGCTTCTGCTGGAAGCTAACCTGCGATGGATTAGTGTCCTGTCCAGGGGGAGTCAAAGACTCATCCGCTTACACTACAGAAATGGAACTAAGCACCGACTCCATGGGCCACTAGGCTCGAAAGGATTTAGTATTAACTCCAAATTAAGATAAGTTTCCATGAAATAGTTAATTTTTGTAAATAATTTTAAATGGAGTGTTAAATCATTGTGCTAAAACATTTTATACAATGAATAATGAAAAAAAAGTAATTGGATCTGCTTCACATTTTTGGTAAATGAATTACTCTTAAACTTATGATTTGAGATTTATGGCAGATTTTAAGGCTGAATGCACTTAGTTATGTAGGGGACTCACTTCCCCAGAAAGTGTTTGAACTGGGAGACAAAGAATCATTATTTCCAGCATTGTAAGAAGAATTCAACCAGGATGCAAAGTTAGCGACCAATTGGTTGCAAATGCAACTAAATGTTTTGCAAGTTAGTTGCAAAAAAGAACCTAGAACTTTGAGCCCTACAGAAAAGAGTTAAATTTCCAGTCTTAATCAGAACATATACTTAATGTACACCTATTAAAAAAATTTATGCCAAAGTTTTCTATTTACAGCAGGAACATTTTGGTGAAGCTGCATGACTGTACAGTATACCTGAATGGTACAGTATGTTAGCTCTTTTTAACACCAGACCTACTAGCCACTTTTCGGAATTTAAAAAAATTCTCAGTATGTGATCATGAGATTTCCAGGGTTGTATGAGAGTGAAAGTGAATATATAAGAATTTAGAAATACTATAGATGTCTTCCTTTGGTACTGTTCATTCAAACCTGTTTGGGGAATTGTCTAATGCTCTCAACTAAATATTGGTAAGATTTCCAGTCCTGTGCAATGATTTCACCCATCACTGGAATCAATTCAAAGGAATATTTCTTGTAAAGCCTGAATAAAAGAAACTTTCAAAATTAGCAAATATTATTACAATACACTTTAAAAAAATTCAAAAATGAAAAAAATAAATTTCAACAATGAGTTCAAGGAAATATAAGTTGTGGTGTTTTGGGAATTATGATAGTACACAGGAGGTCTGGGAGTTTTGCTGAAGGATCGAGCTGCTGTGTGAGGAGGCGAGAAGGAAAAGTAGTGACAGGAGGACTTGAGGACAGAAGTGATGAGAATCGTAGACCTGTGTTATGGTCTGTAGAGTGGCAGAGCAAGAAAGAGCATTTTGTATGATGATTTGATGAGTGAGTGGGATCTTCACAAGGTGGGTGAGCAATTATTGCGTATGGGTTATTCTAATGGACATGTTGGATGAATCGATGCAGTGAATCAAGCAAGATGGAGAGTGGGAGTGGGAGAGATTGCTGGTAGAATGGGGTAAATCCAGCCAATCTTGTTTACAGGGATATAAAACCAGATCAAAACTGGATTGATGATGATGATGATGTTGGTAAATGGATTGAAGGTGTGCATGGAGGAAATGGAATTGGGGAAAGAAATGTGGAAGGAAAGATGTTAGAATTTTGGGATGAGAAAGGAGTTGTGTGTGACAAACACATGATTCAGAAAAAGGGAGAATAGGAAAGTGACGTACAGTGCAGGGGAAAATAGGACAGAGATTGACTTTGTTCTGGTGGGAAAAGTAAACAGAAAGTATTTGAGAAATGTGAAGGTCATCCCAGGTGAGCTTCAGCAAGCCAGCTTCTAATTAACTGGCTATATATACATTTTACAAATATATGCCTAAATTAATTATGTATACAAAATACTATTCATAATGGCTCTCGCAAGGTATGTTAAAAATTTAAAGTAAAAAAATATCTAAAAACAAATAAATGTAAAAATAAAATTCTGAACTTGTAAAGGTAAGCCGAGAATCTATATGCGAGTTACACAATCATTACAGAGGGTTAGTCGAGAAGAAGTGGAGAAGGCAATAAGAGAAATGAAAGTGGGAAAAGCTGCTGGACCCTCGGAAGGTGTTTTGGATAGAAATGGAATGGTAGCTGAGTGTTACGATACCTATTTTTATTGGGAGTTGAGTTGTGAGGTTTATGGCTAGGGAAGTGAAGTTGCTAGAGCATGCAGTGAAAATTGAAGAAAAGGTTCTAGAAAAGAGATTGCTGTGTATGGCAAAAGTGAGCAATATGCAACTTGGTTTTATGCCAGGGAAAGTAGCAGTAGATACAGTGTTTATTTTGAGGTTACAAGGAGTAAGTACTGTAGAGAAAAATTTGTATAAATTATTTGTTTTGTTGACCTGGAAAAGGCATTTGACAGAGTCTCAAGGAAGGTAGTGGAGTGGGCAATGAGAAAGAGAGCTGTACCAGAGGTAACGGTGAGAACAGTGGTGAGGTGCCTGAGGAGTTTGAGGTGAAAGTTGGTGTGCACCAAAAACCACTGGTTATTGTGATTGATGTGGTTACGGAGAGTGTGAGAAAGGTTTTAATGAGTGAGATGTTGAAAACAATGGAGAGATTGAGAGAGAAGTTCTGGAAACTGAAGGAGGCACTCCAGACCAAGGTGCTGAAGGTGAATCTAGGAAAGACAACTAAAGTGTCAGTGAGTGAAGCAGAAGGTGAAGTGACTGTAAGTAACTAAAGATAGATCCATGTGGCATTTGTGGGAAGTGAGTAATGGCAAATTTAGTGTTGTGTGTGAAATGTGGTACATGGATACCTGGTAGATGTGCTAAAGTAAAGAGAGTGACCCTGAGGTAGGGGAGAGATTTTGTGTGTGGAGGATGCAAGAAACAAGCTAATGGATTATTGAGACTGGCAGAGGGGAGGAGACAAAGTTGTCAAAAGCAGAAGGTAGGTTACAGTTAGAACACTAACACATTTAAAGCATGCTGTGTAAAGTGAAATTATGTCATGGAACTTGATAAGTTTTAATTTTGCGAAGAGAGGACCACTGTGAGGAAAAACATTGTTATTGTAAGTATTTCATCCTTCCTACTATTAGTAAGTCTTGTTATGTTAATTAAATATATAATTATAATCAACTTATTGTTATTAATAAAGAAAACAACAAATATAACTCAACAAACCCAATAACTAAATAAATGCTCCAGAATGGCTAATAAATATAAGTATATCTGTAGAGTGGTGATACATACCATTTAAGTGCCGGATTGCCAACTGAACTGAATTCCAAGCAAAGAAATCTACCACCAGGAACCAACACTCTTTTAGCTTCTTTCAATGCCTACGTTAGAAAGTATAATATAACAGAACTCACCCATGATCAAACTTCAAGGAATTCCCATGGTTTCCCTGGTAAATAAGTTTAATTATTATCCAACTGCACGAATAACCCTACAAATAACACTGTGAGAGGGTCTGGGGCAATTACAACCATCCAACTGTATTTTACATTTTGAGCGATATTCGTAATCTAAAAACTTGTTTTACCGTGTGTATTGAGGCATTTTAGTTGTATCTTTTCTTGAATAAAAAATAATATGGATAATAAATCACATATTTGACAGTTTAGTAAACTATGTAGTAAGGCTGATGTTCTTACTTGTCCTCGTAAAAATATCCAACCATACTACGTACTAAACTGTCTAATAAGACATTTATTTAGTATATTATGTCTTCTATATTTCAGAAGTAATAATTTACAATGCCCAGTTCATATCTGACTGGTATTGCCTTCATGAGCCAGAGGATTTTGTTCATAAGTCTATATTAAGAACATTACAAATGACCCCACTCTCCCATGAGTCCTTCTAGCTTAGTGGATTGAGTGTCTGCCCAGTGATCAAAAGGTTGTGGGTTTAAATCCCATTATGAGCTAAGTTTACTTTCTGAGTATTATTGCTTTGAAGAGAAAAGACAGCAAGTTAAAATTTAATCTATGCTGAAGGTTATCCAAACCACATTTTCATCTTCATTAATTTAATAATCCTGTTCTGTGATCTTACACTTGACATCTACAGTACTGTACATATCTCAACATTCTATGTTGAACTTCATAACAATGAGCACTCCTTCAAAAACAACAACTGTGAAAATTGATAAAAAAAACCTTTTCAATCCTTGTAACATTCCTAATCCCAAATGATATGGTATAGGCATCAAATGATGCATCTTTAACCGGCAAGTTTTCAGCATCCCCTGCAATCCATGATATCTCTGAAATAAATGATTTCAAAATCATTGGATCACAATTATTTCAGGTCTTCCTTTCCATCAAAAGCATTTTATGCAGGTTAGAGTTTTAAGTTTTGTGAATAAAAATTTTAAGCAACAGTTATAAAAAATTCACAGGAAGTCACGCGATCTCAAGCACATAATAAAATCAATTATATTTACTTAGTAGTATAAGTCTTGTTGTCAAAATGTTTCTGAGGATAAAGTTAGAAACTGCACAGAGTAGCATATATCAAATCTATTCTCATTTGGGATTTTAGAATTGTTGCATTCAGGCTGTAATAAACAATCTTATAACCTTATTAAGTAAATAGATGAATCAAAGTATTCTCCAAGACTGGAACACAATTATGTCACACTAGCCTTTCTTTTTAAGAGGGTAAACATTTTAATGCCACAAGGAAGTTTGTATTACATGGCCCTTTGGACCTACGGTTTAATGTCCTTATCTGAGAAGATCCGAAGGTTTGACCATTTGCAGATGTTACTGAACAAAGGCAGCACTTTCTCAATTATTTTAAGACACTGAGTGAAGGTCCGACTGGGAATTGCACCCAAGCTTCCTGGTACAATAGACAGGCACCTTACCAATTTGGCTGACCAGGGCATAAATGTTACCATGAAAAACTCGAGATTTATAGAGCAGTACAAGCCTAAAGATTAAGATCATAACAATTTAGTAATAAAAATGTAAATTCTACACTGTATAAAAGAGAATACTTACGGACTAGTCCCTCTGACGAAGGACTAGTGTCCGAAACGTCAGTAAGTATTCTCTTTTTTACGGTGTAGAATTTACATTTTTATTACCAAATTGTTTCTTTAGAAACACAGACGCAGCTAAAACTAGTTTACCGCTAGTTATTTTTCTATTATTTTTAAGATCATAACAACATGAACCACTTTTTTCAGTTTCTCCTAATCATGAAAATATTTATAACCTACCTGAACTTAAATGCATTCTTGTTGCTCTTTGCCTTCCCGCATTAAGCATTGACTTATTAATGTCACAGACTGTAACACGAGGAGTTTGATCAGAACTTGTAACTTTGTGTTTTGATCTATGCCTGATGTGATTTAAAAACCTGAATGCAATGTCTCCTGCAGATCAAAGAATAAATAATTACTGTAGACTTACATAAATGATTTCATAATACCTGTGAAATGTGGATATATGTATATAAAAGTAACCAGATCATGATGGGCACTATAAAAATTATATGGCTGAATGATTCATCATGTCACCTTAATAAAATAATTATGTCACTTGATCGCTTATATTCAGTGTACTAGTTAATATGTATCTTTTTATTAACTATAAAATAATTGTTTTAGCACTAGTTTCTTTAAAAGAAGCAGCTGGTGTAATGGGAACAGGCAATTTCCAGCTCGAATTCATTAAGATTTCTAAGGGCATCAATTAATGCTCTTGCTAGAGTCATCCATGGCAGTTGCTGTATTGGTAACAATATAAACTTTGTGTATACATCTGTCTCCATTTTTATTTTATGATTGTCATTACTTTTGTAACGTATTTTAAAATTAATAAATTCATGAAAAAATTGCTATCACATGAAATTTTACAGTAAATTAATATTGAATAGTAAGACCTGTTCCTCCTGCCACATCCAGCAGCCTTGTTCTATGGTCAGGGTTTAATGTCCTCACGAACCTGTCTTTCCACTGTCTGTGAATGCCAACACTCATCACATCATTCATTATATCGTATGAATTTGCCACATTCTCAAACACTTTGTAAACTGAAACAAATTGATATGAACCACAAAGGACTGATAAGGAATAATAATAATAAAAAAGATTTTATTTAGATGTTAAGCCTTTTATCTGGCTAAAGGCTTAAAAATCTTTAAGTACTTCTCTAGTAATCTAATGTGGATGGAGACCTTTCACATGCCACACACATCAGATATGTCTCTGAGGTTTAATGTTTTTAACAATTGATAAGACATGAAAGTCTAACCATTTCCATATGTTAGAGCAAAGGCAGTACCTTCTCATCAATTATTTTAAGACCCTGCGTACTGGGCCAGCCAGGAATTGAACCCCAGTCTCCCACACAGTAGACTTTTTATCCACGGCCATTTGAAAAATTGAATCAGAAAAATATCAAGGCAGTATTCCATTTATTACAATTAAAATACAGTTTATTGATCAAAACAATTATTTGTAACACGGGAAAAGTAAACAAGGCAACCCTATATTCACACTATAAAACTTGATCATAAAAAGGACTACAGTCCAAATGTCAGTTCAAAATACTTTTCACAACAGTGTGCTTGTATTATAAGTTATGAAATGAATAAGTTGAATAAATAAAAATGTTAAAACCCTTTTTAGAGAGGTTATTCAGACAACATGATGCTCAATATGCCACAATTGTAGATTTGACTGTAGACCCTAACAAAAATGGTAAAATTTTCCGTATTAGGGTATAGTATTGTTCATTATAATATAGATAGGACCCTATGCGCGCTCTGACTGGTTGAAAATCTATGTTTTATCAGAGTATAAAACATAGAAAAAGCGTGTTTTATTGTTTTTCAGAGTGCGCGTAGGGTCCTA
>JAOTRI020093502.1:0-15237 GCA_028564885.2 Zoanthus sanctaehelenae | reverse complement strand
ACTTTCTGCCTTAATTGAAGTAATTAAAGAACGATCCTTGCGGCCCCTTATCAATACCGTCGCCTACTCTTCTCAAATTGGCTGCCTACTTCAAACTTTATTCAAACCCCTGATACGATAATGGTATTATGTATTGCCGTCGGGGCTATGAACAAAAATTTAGCAATTGCGAGAGAGCAGCCCTAAAATGTTTTTAACCTTCAACAGGACTAAAAATATTTGCATTGATGAACTCACTGCTCTACCATTCGTGGCTCCATAACTAAAGTAACGAAATCCAGTCAGTCGCTGAAGCCGGAATTGACAGTTGAGTCGACATGTATTGGTGGGTTTAATAAGGTTCCAGTTCAATGCACATGGTGGTCAAAAGAATCTCATTAGAATCTTGTTTGAATCTCATTATTTGACCTCCATCTGCAATAGTTTTACATTCTCGGGGGATTGATTGAAACCCAGCAATAGATATAACCTGAAAGATTCCTTTGACACTGATACGTCATACATTTTCACTTCCGTATATGTTGCAGTAAAGCTAGCTTTGTAATTGGTTCAAAAACAATGATCTTCAGTTTCAATTGTTTTTGAACCAATTGCAAAGCGAACTTTACTGCAACATATACGGAAGTAAAAATATATGACGCATCAGTGTCTAAGGAGTCTTTCTCGATATAACCAGATAGATTGGATATCGGACAAAGTTTGGTCTTCACGTCACCAACAACGGTGTACAAGATCAACACAAACATTGAAATCAACCTGGCTAACTGACTTTTCATCAAAACAGTCACGGTTACACACACCTTTTTCCAACCTCTTTGCCTTTTTTTTCTTTCTTTTCAATTCCTGGAAAATATTGCGAAAAACATTTCAAACCGAAATCATTGAGTATACTTGGAATTTGACCATTTGTACGCATTTCATATTATATTATTACACTAATTCTTACTTAATGCCGATCTTTTAATATTTTACAAAACGTGCACGTGTTTTTGTTTGTTTTTTGTTTTACTTGGTCAAATATTATGGAGAATGATATGTACTGAAAAAACACAAACAATAGGGTGCGTGGCTTTATACAGTACGTATTTAATACAGTACGTACATCATAACATTACGTACATTAATTAATACATTAAGTGCTCAATTATAGTAAACACAATAATACGGTACGTAAATTATTACAATCTCCTAGAGCTACATCCTTACAACTCAATTCCCAGACTGCAATAAGACCGTGTAGTACACTGTTATTATTTGCTTATTATTATTTATTCTACGTGTATTGCCCGCTGAAGAAAAAAACTATGGCCACGTTATGCAAGCGATTTAATACTACCGTTTCATTTCTCACCTGTTTTCTTTTCTGGTTTTGTGAATTCAAATCGTTTATTTGGTAAGTTTTTCTTTCATCGTTTCTGGTCTTAGAAGGCAGCTTTTTCGACCTTTCTAGTACAACAGTCATTTGCTTCTTATCCTGAAAAAGGCAATTAGTGGAGTAGCAACGAACAGTCTGAGTTCGATATTAGAGACTTTAAGAAACAAGGACGGAAGCAAAGACAACGGCGGTTCTGAGAAATATTATTTCTCGTTTAGTTTTACCGTTTTAGATTATAAATAATTTTTCCCTTTAGAATTTGCATAAGATTTTCAAACATTAAAAGTTAAAAGATTCAATCTCAAAGGCAAACAAGGATTACCAAATTTTGTTGTTTGCCATTCTCGTTGTCCACGGAACCCAAAAAGTGAGCTCTCAGCGGCGTATTAGTGAAGACAACGGTGAGCAGTTGGTTAGCTCGCTACATTCCAACCTGCAACTATTGTATTTAGTAATTAAGGCTATTGTTTTCTGCTTTTCTCGTTGTAGTCGCCGTTCACGCATTTTAAGTCTCTAATAATTCCTCCAGTTTGACTGACAATAACGGAAGAATTGGACCAAGGATATGGAATAATATTTCAAATGATTTAAGAAATTTGGCAAAACTAAATTTAAAACAACATTACACCAAGTGCAATCAAAAATAATTAGGTCGTCAGTGGGAAACTATTATCGGGATCGAGTTGTCAAAAATTTATTTTGGACCTTAATAATGAGTGTAGGAATTGTTCTACGGTAAATTATAGACCTATTTCTTAAGTGGCGACCAGTTAAGTATTCTTTTGTCCTTATTTATAGTACCTTCTGAGCTAGTCTCGTTAGGTGATATTCTTTTGAATTTTCTGTTTGACTAGTAAGGCTAATTTGAATGAAGAAAAAAGAATACTAAAATGACTGCCATTTATGAATGAGATCTATGATTTAACTGTTTGTCAGTCAGGGTACATCACACTAACGTAAAATGATGACATACTTGTACGACATCGTCATTATCTTCATCCATATCTTCTACATCCTCCTCCTCCTCCTCACCATCATCTTCTTCTTCGTCATCATCGCTGTCATCAATATCATTATCTGATTCCTACGATGTTGTCAGCAAATACAAATTTCACAGGAATGTAATATTAGACATCAAGAACGCTCGGTGGAGAACGTATGGCTGGATTGCAGTTTGAACAGAGGGAAAGACAAAATGCGCTGCACGGGATAGACTAGTCGTAAAAAAATGGCTAGAACCTGATTTTCGTATAGTTCAATCTGTCGCACATAAAACTTGATACATCAAAATTATCATAATCAAATAAAATTATTATTGTTAAATTCATCATTATCATTTATCTTAAAATCATCACTAGCAACTTATTATTTTACCGTAATCAAATTAATCCTCGTCATTAAACTTATCAATATTATCAAATTCATCAACAAAATTGTCATTAAAATAATGTCATCAAAATTTTTAATAAATTAACATTAACAAAATCATCTTCATCAAATTCATAGCTACAATTTATTATTAATACAGTCATCATCATTTACATTAAATATATAGTCAGAAAATTAATCTTCATCAAATTTACTGTCATTAAATTAATCAACATCATCAAATACATTCATATAAAAATCATTATCTCATAAGAATAATCATTAAAATCTTCTATATTAAAATCATCAAATTATCAACACTAACTTTACAGCAACTATCAATAATAATGATTTAATATCAAAGTTACTAACAGCTGTTTTTTTTGTATTAGAACCTTATTACCTCTTCATCATCGTATTCATCGAATGTAGCGGCATCTGCTGGTCGACTGGGCTCTAATACCATCGCTTCCTGACGTGCTTCACTGTCAAGACCTATAAAGCAAGCACCACTTGGAGAGATCTATATTCGATGATCATTTCACTCTTATGTTCCAACAGCTTTAGAAATATTAATAAATAATTGCGTGTTATTCAGAAAATGCAACAGGGAGTCTAATTTTTATCAAGCAAACCTGCTGCTCAAAATATGTAATATCAAGAATCAATTCAAAGTAAAAGAACAAACATGAAATTGCAGTCTAACAGAGTAAAAGGAAAATATTGAAACCTATCTGAATAATTGACCAAGGAGGACTTACAAAACTAATAAACAAACAAACAAACAATCAGAACCTGATTTAAAGTTTCAGTTTACAAAGCGTCAAATCAAGTGTTGGGATATCTGAGCTGTTCAACGAAACATTATCCTTTACAAGTAGGTTTGGTTAATTTTCTTTAGAATAAAAAAATTAACATTGTAATTTCTCGATGGTACAAATAATAAACTTGACTTGACTTAAAGTAATAATAGTTTCTACTGGCAAGCATGTACTTTTCATTACACTTCATGAAATACTCAAGGTTTCCTAAATGACGACAGGTTTAATATCTGAAGTAAAATTTTGCACATTTATCACATTTAAGAAATAAAACATTTTTTCTGTGGCTCCATAGCGCTATGAAAACCGAGGCGCACGTTTGGGAGAATTCGACAGCTGATCAAACACATTCTAAAACGCATTAAAGATAGTAGCAAAAACATATAATTTGAACAAACAACACTAGTTTTTAAGACATGTTTCGGCATACTTAACACAATCATCAGTTTAAGCGAATGCGTTACAACACAACTTGAACTAGCTTGCTACATGCACGATTTATCTATATTGTAACTCATTCATTCAATTAAACTGATGATGGTATACCAAAATAATCTTTTTCAAACTCCTTAATAATTCATCAACTTTCAAAACAGAAAATCACAAGCGTAACCGTGGTTTGAAATAGTTTCTTAATCTGCCTAGATTTTGGCAATATTATTTCTTCGCTTTCTCGACAGTTAATCATTTGTTCGGGAAGTAATATCAAACACTCGAAAGAGTGTATCCTCCAGATTTGAAACAACCCGAAGTTAGATAAAAAAAAACTCGGCTTTACCTCGTTTTTTTAACCAACTTCTCCGTGTTTCAAAATTGGAGGAGGCACTCCTTCTCGTGTTTGATCTACTACTTAAAAACGTTGATTAAAACATATCTTCTTAGCTGATTCCCCATTTCCGAATTTTCCTTGTTCTCTTCTGCTTTTTCTCCGTTTTCTCCGTTTTGTTTTTCTTGCTTTTTATTCTAATTAATAATTTCAAGATGATCTCGCTGTATTTTATTCTTTATATTTAGTCTTAGCTTAGGGAGTGACCTCTTTCAATAAGTCTCACGGTTTCTATTAAACCTTCCACGCCAGAAAAATACCTTTATTTTTATTTTGAGTTAAGTCTAGTTATGTAACAATTTTGTAATACTTTGAATGTCACAGGTACTTATGGGTTTATATATTTTTGCAAGTACATAAATTGAAAATGAAAATGTTGCACTTTGTTACAGCGGATATGGTTGGAGCAGTTGGTAAGATCTCTGCTTTCCAACTACAAGGTCCCCAGTTCGATCCTAGCACTTTGCCGAGATTCGAATATTTGTGTGACATTCTTTTCTGCCTAAGCTTTCCATCCTCCCGGGGTAAGTAAATGAGTACCAGCGTCTAATATATAAAGTAAGATAAAGTAAGACTGTAAAAAGTCAAAGCATACAGTATTAACAAAACAAACTGATGGTTTATACAGACATGTTCTTTTCATAGAATTGTAAGAAACAAACAAGATCATCTCTAGAAACAAAAGAAACTACTTACCTTTCAAATCGTTAGCTTCTTGTGCCAGTAGCGCGTCCTAAATGAAATGTTAATCTATTATTCAAAATTGCAATGGTCTTACACGGGATAATTACAGGTCTTTGTATGAGAATTTCATAATTTCTTTTTACAAACCATATCATATATATCTACCAATGGTGCAGATAATTTTCACCCACTACATCAAAGTAAATGAATAACATATTTTTCGGTTTCGTTGGCCGTATCTGAGATATGCAAGTATGATAGCCTGATTCTGTTAGTGAGTTCATGTGCACGACTCTTTACTTGACTGTGTAACCATGCAATTCAGTTCCAGTAAAGATCCAAAACATTGGCACTTGCGCATGCCCACCATACAGTCTCCAGTAGCTCATAGGTTAGAGCATTCGACAAGAACAAGGAGGCTCTTGGCTTTAAATCTTATGTGGAGCTCGGACATTTTACGACTTTCTCCTTGTCGTTAATAACATATTTCAGGACAAAAAAATACTTTGCGGATTATATCCCTTTCAAAACACAGCCACTCCGTTTATTTAAAGCATGTCGATGGATAGTGGCTTAAAATGCTACTAAATGTTCTCATTTCTTAAACTCTCCAAGCTCAAGGGGGAATAATTAAAATTAGTCTCACTTCAAAGTTAATTTACCAACAGCAAATTTCTAAAACCCAGTTAAAAACTTACAATATCAAACTCTTTGCTCCACTCGCCGACAATTTCAGCTGAGATGTGGGTAGGAAGGGTGTTCTGTTCTGGGGGGTGGGTGTAGAATACAATTTTGCCACTGCAAAGGAAGTACGAAGTATGTGGTAAACTTCATATTTTACCGACAAAAAGAAAAAAACGAACAAATATAACGATAACGGATTTAAGATACAGTTCTACCTTTGCTACATGAAGTAATTAGTCACTCCACAATCATTTTGTGGACGATTGTTGAGTGATGATCCCAGATGCATAGCATCTTTTGAATTTATGTTAAATCTCTGAAATTCTGCCTGTTTGTTTTTCTTATTATGACCTTTTCAGACAAGCAATTTAAGCATTTTTCGCATCTTAAATTTTTTAAAAAGTTATACCAAAGATAATGTCTTGTTACAATACCAAACTATATCATTCACGAGGATAATAACCTGTTTCTTAAGATAACTCCCAGAACACTAGCTAACTTAGTCCATTCTCTGACAATACATCAAAGATATTGACATTTTATATTAACCTGTTCCAGTCTTTTAAAATTGTTTTTCCTGCCGCATTGATATCTGCCACGCCACCCTTCTTCAGCTTTCCTTGTCTCCGAGCAAGATGTGCCAGAAACTCGTTAGTATCTTTGTAATCAGCGATTGAGTATTTTTCCATGACCTAAACAAAAATACGGAACAAAGAATTTTACAAACAATTTCTTCTACAATCGTATCAGTTTGCTATTCGCCATTTAGACACAAGATAATCCTAATTCTGGAGCCCATGGAGATCAAGACAGCAGACTATGCTTGATAAAATCATACTTTTCGGATGGTTATAATTTATAAAACATAAAGAGAAACTAGTATTATCAAATTTTCAACCTCGCATATTGCGTTTCTAGCATTCTGATTGGTTCACTCAATCTCGGTTATCTGCTCATGTACCGAATGACCATATACGGAAAATACCTGTCAAAATTTTTGCCAAGCTAAAAAATGTCAGGTTAAAATTTGTTGTCATTTTCAAGTATCGAAGGACTTAAAAATTTAATAAAAAATTATTCCATTCGCGCTTGTTGGATATGAGATGATTACAGTAAACTCGGCGCTACGCATCTCGTTGGCTATTTACCATCTGATATCCAACGCGTGCTCTTGGAATAATTGTTAAATAATCGTGGATTATGTAAATTCGTTCGTACAACTGTAAATCAAAGAGAGTTTGATTTGTTGTTAGCTATGGTAGATTTGTAGAGCAGACTCGAGTGATTTATTTTTTCTCCTTGGAAGAAGCTATAATTTCTTTTTTAAGAATGCTGTCTTCCATATGATGTCTTCAATAATCATAGCCATTATCATTATCATTATTGTAATCACCAAGATCATCTTCTTCCATATCGTTATCATCATCCTCGCCCTTATCGTTGTCGTTATCATTATCGTTTTCATCATCATCATTATCAACACCAATGTTATTGTCATGATCATCATTATTATCATCATCGTATTCAGCAATATCGATATCAACATGACAGTCAAGTAATGTTCATAGTCATTAACATTTTTTAATATCATCAACATCATCTTTCTTCTTATCGATATCATCATCACAGTCATTGTAACCATCGTCTTCATGATCATCATCATCATTATTGTAATCATGATCGTTTTCGTCATTGTCGTGAATTCTCACTTTACTTGTTATTGCCACCATTATCACCATCATCAACGTCATCATTACAATCCTGGTAACAAATACTGAGAACTATGATGCAGTGTTAGAAATTGTAAATGCCAGATTCTTACCTGTTGTTTGTTGCATCTTCTCAAAATGGCTTCCACAGCAGGCACCGGGTCATCAATAGTTTCGATCTAAAAAAATTAGTTTAGCATAAATATAAATTTACGATTAAATTTAAAGAAACTGCTTGGACAGGTCCAGTTAAGACTGTTATTTTTTTAAAACTAACCACGGCGAGTTATTACTTTCCTTTTTTTGCAATCAAACTTAGTATTTCGTCATTAAGACCATCACTTTGCTTCATTTTTTGGTAGTTTTTATTTATTTAGATCTGCATTACTTCTTCCTAAAGGAAAGAGTTGTTTTCAAATTCTCCACGCAAGGAGCACAATTTTCTCATCCACTTTAAAATTTTGACCCTTCTTACAATATGCGTCACCGCTGATTGAAATGTATGTCGTTTTCAGATGATTTCCATCGACCAATAACAAGATTGGGATACGTCTAAGACAAAAAAGTGACCAGAAAAGCACCGTATCGTCGCAGCAGAACACAGGATGCCCTTTAGATAAACAAACGACTTTCATTTATACCACGACTTTAGGAGAGTAAGTGTTAAAATCAATCATGAGGTCGCCTAATTTACCAACAATTTCTCCAATAAAAATATTTTAACAAACTGGATTTGTTATAAGTCTGTTGATTAAGTTGTGCATATAAAATTATTAATATATCCTTGTCAAATAACACACAAGACAAAAGGCTTACCGGGGCATGTTCCCAAACAAAAGCTAGGCTAAAAACTAAATTCTTTAATGAACCTAGTTGCCGAAGTTATGAGCCTAATTGCCGAAGGGGTCGGGCCGGTGCTTATCTCGGGTTTCCGTAGTGTTAAGCGGGTGAAAGCCTTTGACTTTTCATGGACGAAACACTAATTTATCGCAGGTTAGCTCCCAGCAGAAGCTGGTACACATTTACATACCCCGGAAGGATGGAAAGCTGGTCACCCACCTTTTCTCCTGCCCTTCACTTCAAACTCAAACACTTTTCTCAAAACACGCCCATCATTTTTTCAAGAATCATGCCCTTATCATATCTCACTTCATTTATCTTTGCCATCTGAACCACGTTTCCTTCAATCCCAACATCTACAATAGATACTCTATACTCTCCAGCAGTTTTGCACCACACACTGCTCTCTCAGTCCTTCTTAAAATTACCACTGTTTAACAACAATCTGGATCAGCAAGGCATCCAAAGGAAAACCCCACGCATAATTTTGAATGGGAACTTTTAACAGCATTGAAACAATGGCTCACGCGAGGAGTAAGTGAAGAGTTGTGTATTGCGTCCCACAAGCCAAACAAGCACGTATACAATCTTTTGAAGTCTTAGTGCACGAATATCGATGACGAACTAAAAAGTTGGAAAACGATTTACTTTTTAGTTAATTTCATCTACAGTAAGCAGTTGTTTAGTATAAGTCTCATTATTCGTACAATACATTGAATACCTTAACGCAATTTCTAAGAATAATCGAGGCATCTGACCCATTGCTATCCATCACAATACCAGGACTGTCCAATAATTTGACGTGTTTATCCAACTGCACTTCCTGCATACTCCTTAGGTACAAGATTAACCGCAAAGGTTTTAAGAACATCAAAGTCTAAACAGTTGACTATTGAAAATTGAATGATTTTAGGAACCGACATAAACTCCAGCAATCGTGTTATTTCCTTATTTCAAAGTTTACAAATAAGCTTTTGTAGAATCGGTCACATGGTAGAAATCCGACAGGCTTGGACGCAAAAATAATAAGCTACACACTCTGCATTAGGAACAAAAATAACACAGTAACTTTTTTTGTTGGGTATTGCAATACTGGTAAAAAATTTTAGTTTAAAAATAACATGAAAAAAGATACCTAGTTTGCGTGCAAGTCTAGCACATTCTTTAGCGTCCCAGTAAAGCATATTTCGTATAGCACGTCCTACGTTGAACATTGGAATAGTATAGTAATTAGGTTTATATTTAACAACTATTCCCCAGAGACAAAACATGAGAATAATACTAGATAATATATACCGAGACGCCAGTGAATAATAATATAGATAATATATAGCGAGACGCCAGGCGCCTTGCTGTACTTTGAACGTGGGCTCAGAACAACTGTTTCTGACGTCACAACGTCAAGTTAAAGTATACGCTGTTTTTATCGCTAGAATGTTTCGCAAAATTTTAAAGAGACGGAATTATTTAATTATGTAAAATGTTTTGACATCAATATTTGTTCATACAGATCAGAAAACACGATCACTTAATTATGTAAAATATTTAAACTTCACTTCTTTTTCATACAGATCGGGAAAACACAATTATTTGGCTATGTAAAAATGAAACTCACTTGGTAACGCCTGGTGAAGCTCCGACCGTACAGGCTCGGGACCTTTTGAGACTGTTTATTATGCTGTTCAAAGGTGAATATAGCGAATTATTTAGACTACTGTAATAAGTAGGTGGAGTTGTAAGTACTAGTGGTAGTTTACTTGAGTATAAAATATTTGAGTCGGTGGGGTTTGAGCAAAATTAAGAAGTTGATCAAAGTACAGGAACCCCACTCTATGCAACAAAATGAAGTCACATTCACACAAATACCGCTGTGGTTTTGTATCAATAACTACCCATCACATACGCCCTAGGGAATAATAAACATTTAAGTATGCTGCACATACATGCTTGCAATGACACAGCCACTAAACAGGACCAGGTCTGAGGGACTAAGCTCATAAGCGTCACGCTTCTACTTTACTTTGTATTTGCTGTGGGAATCTGAGCCTGTTTGTTAGCTGTGTCGTGTTGATGAGGCCCCATAAGGCTAAAACAGCTGTCCACGGCTGCTAACAATTTTTTAAGGGTAATCAGTACGGGCCTAATCCCTCTGATCCGCGAGGCCATAGTGCCTTATTTAGTGGCTGCATTATTACCAGCACGTTTGTGCAACACTGTCATGTTTTATATTCCAGCTACATCCCATAAGCGTTACGCTTCTACTTTACTTTGTATTTTTTGTGGGAGTCTGAGCCTGTTTGTTAGCTGTGATGATGAGGCCCAATAAGGGCGACACCGCTGTCCATAGATACCAACAATCAGGGTCACTCTAGTTTGAAAGCGTTTCAGTACGGCTTTATATAGTCCCTCTGACGCGCAAGGAAGCCCGTAAAAGCACGCATGGGCAACACAAAATTTTTATATTTATTACTCCAGCTACATCCCATAAGTGTACTCTTCTACTTTACTTTCTTTCGTAACTGGTTACTTATTGTACCAGATAGTTGGATAAGAGAGATAGAGCTAAATCCTTTACGAGCCAGGTTATCCACTGGGAACTTGCTTATCTCCGGTTTCTGTAGTGTTAAGACTACGGGTGGTTTCTATAACGTTAGCTAGATTCTTTATGAGCCTAATGGCCCATAGAGTTGCGCTTATCTCCAGTTTCTGTAGTGTTAAGATTATTACTGGTATCTATAATGCTAGCTAAATCCTTTATGAGCCAAGTAGCACATGGAGCCGGCACTTATCTCCGGTTTATGTAGTTTTAAGATTACTACTGGTATCTACAATGCTAGGTAAATCCTTTATGAGCCAAGTGACCCATGGAGCCGGCACTTATCTCCAGTTTCTGTAGTGTTAAGATTATTACTGGTATCTATAATGCTAGCTAAATCATTTATGATTCAAGTAGCCCATGGAGCCAGCACTTATCTCCGGTTTCTTCATGGGCGGGAAACTAATTAATCCACCGCACGATAGCTCGCAGCAAACGCTGGATGGGAAAACGGTGTGAAAGTTGCCCCAATAACATTTGCTTCGGGTTGATCACAGCAATATGATAAATTTCGTGCATGGAACCCTTAAAAGCTGGCGATGTTTGAAAACAGCTGCTAGACTTTGCGTATAAAAAGTCTTATTATGATAACTTTTCACATTGTCAAAAAAGGTGGATATTTTGTTAATAAAGAATATTTTGAACATATTGTGTTGAATCATGGAAACTTTCATTGCAAGAAAACGCTTGCAACGATAATCAGAGACTTGTCAACAGGCTAAGAAATTCTGAGCTAGAAAACCTGCTACGAACCTGCTTTTGCCCACATTAGGAAAACCTACAAATACAAGGTGAACACATTTAGTGATATAATGGCGAAACAATGCGATTTTCACTTATTTGTGAAAAGAATAAGACCTTTGTTCCATCTTTACTTTGCGCCAGAAATTTACTTCAGCCGCTGTACTACATTCAACCGTAATAATTTTACTGCAAACTCTATAGCTATATAAGACAATGGCCAGATATTGGCTCAGCAGTAAAATTTATAGTCCCTTCTCAGAGTATTTTCAAAGGGCCACATTTTTCTAAGATGGTCTAAAGAAAAGATTTATAAATAACCTTTTTAGTTTAAGTTGTATTGCTAAACTTTGCCATCCTGAATCCATAATTTCCACTAAATGAGTTTAAGGGAAATTTTATACTTTTGTTTTTTAGTAGTTTGTATGGTTTGATCAATTCACATTTTCTCATTACCATTTGTTTCATATTTATGTGTTGTGTAAGGAAAAGTTGGATGCTAATAACGGAATGGAACTGAATGGGTTCAATTTATGGTATTCGGTAATAGACCATATTCGGAACAAGCTTGCAATGGAGGCTAGAGCGGGAGAATATATTAAAAATTATTTGCCTTTGAAAAGATTTCCCCGCACTAGCCTCCAACGCAGGCTAGCTCCAGTCCAATATACTGAGAATACGAATATGGTCTATTCAAAGACAATGTTTTTGATAATTCTACATTGGTACGTTTCTGTTGTGGATGTTTTTCAACGAAATTACCACCCAACTCCTTTCAATACGTGATGTTCTCCAAAGTACCGTGGTAGAAGTATGATGCACGGAATAAAAAACTGGTTTCCCCAAATTTTAAAAATCTCCAGGCCTGGATAGATCAATATATCAATCTAAAACTTACCAACTATGCCAACTGTAACTGACGTTTTGATATTTTTGTTCCGACAATAATTACCAAGAAGTTTCAAGATCATGTCTGCACCAACACAAGCTGTACTGGACAGAAGTTCTTGAGTAGCTAACGAGACAGACACTTTACTTTGGCTCTGAAAGTCAGGTAAAAACAACTTTCTAAAATACATAAAATACATGGAGGTTTGTAGAGCAAAATGCCTGGCCAAGATTGATTTGAATAAAAGTTTTACAACTGAAAACGTGTGGCCGCGCGATGCGGTTCCAGTCTAGACCCGGAAAATCGACCCTTGCTCACCATAGAGTCTCCAGTAGCTCAGTTGGTTAGAGTATCCGACTAGATCACGGAGGGTCGTGGGTTCAAATCTCATCTGGGGCTCGGATTTTTTTCCGAGTTCTCCATACCTTAAGATCATGTTATTATTATTCAATCTTTAATAAACGTTAAGAAAACCAGTTTATTTTAATTACTTAAGCTAAACACTTAAATACCGACAAAATTTTGCTTCTTTACCACTGGTGATCATGCTGCAATGATTAACTCAATTATTTACTCTACAGTAATTCTCCAGTAATTATTAATAAAATATTAAACAAGTATAAAATAAGAAATATTTTTTCAGTTAGTACTCGATCTACGCAAGAATTTACAAAGGAAAAAATGCATTGATAATATTATTAATATTGTTATAAATTTGAAAATAAATTATAACATAATTTGGATTAACACAGTATACATTTGCTCAACAAGTGAATTTTCAAAGCGTTAGAAAGCACAAAAATAATGTACATGCTGTCTCCGAGTTATGACAACTTATACTTTCATAAGGAAAATAAACCAAAACTATAGTAAAAGTTTCGTATAAACTACAGTTTTTGTCAATTACAATAATTTCTTAAGGTTAATGAAGTACGTTCTAAAGCCCAAGGTTCATATTTTTTTTCTTTTAAATATAATAATTTATATAATACACGAGTGCAATGTTTCGGAGCAGTTGAAGCTAACTTTTTTCTGACATAAATTAAATGCGCCGATTTACTTACCAAATGTTGCTTTTGCGTTTGAGTAGAGGCTTTAAATGCAACTGTTGGAAATTCATTTCTTAAATGCTTTAACCATTTTTCGACAATTGATTTTGGTACAAGATCTGCAAAAACAATACGTTAATCTAAACCTTTTTAATAACACATGATTTGAAGTTTTCCAGCCAATAATTATTTCAGCCCATAGCTTTACTTAATCAGAGATAACTCATAAATAAACTACCTTGAATTAGAAAATTGGTCTAATATACTGTAGCATGATCTGGAAATCAACATTTAATTTGGAAGACTGATTTGATTCTATCATGAAATTTGCAGTTGAAACATTTAATACAGAAATAAAAAATGAGCCCGCGCGCTCGTTCAGTTATGGAACCACGCTTGAATTTTACGTTCACGAAAGAAGTGCCAAGAGAAAAATGAGCCGCAGGGGAGGTTTTCTCGCACTTCTTGAGTGAACTTAAAATTCACAAGTGGTTCTATAACTGAACAGAGCAAGCAGGGCGAGTATTTTTATTTCTTTTATAAAATAATCTATCGCCAGAGACGAGACAAAACTGATAAAACCACACCGTGGTTTTATTGAGAATTAAAACAACGCTGCACAGCCAATCAGAGACCGCGTTATAACAGCTTTATTGTATAATAATAATTGAAAAATGCATTATAAAACAAGAAGTTTGTGAAAAAAAATTGCTGCGAGCTGAAGCGAATGTGTTACATTAACATAAGAAACACTGATAGAGATAAAAGCTAAAATATCTGATATCATAAGGCATCAACCATTCTACTTTCTTAGAATTAATACTGTTTTTAAATGTTTTTAAATGTTTTTAAATGTAAACTGAAGCTATGAGACAAAGATCTTTAGATTATACTGTCAAATCATCTATAGTAGAAACAGTACCGAAACACATGCTCAAAACTAAAAGGTGCTGTGTAATAGTACACTCTTGTGTTACTGATGTTTCAGAGAGACACTGAAGCTATGAGACAAAGGTCTTTAGATTATACTGTCAAATCATCTATAGTAGAAACAGTATGGCAAAAAAGGTTCTTTAAGATTACTATGCAGTCACTATATCAGTCTAGAACAAGAAAAAAAGATTGCAAGAAAGACCTCTCTCTTGCTTGCTGGGACACCACTGAAGTTTCATCAGACACTCTTAGTAGTAGAACCTTAGAATACAGCAGGCTGTGCAGAAGAAACTCCATTTATTTTAAGAAGCATCAACAGGGATAAAAAGCTTCGAACTCTGCATCAAAAGGATAGTACACCTTTGTAATGACACAAGATATCTATCTAATCACGCAACTAGTATGTCAGTCAAGAGAAAAAAATAACAGCAGTTGTGGAATAATTATAACAATCTTTCTATTTTAGTTTCGGTCCATTTTAAATCATCAATAAATTTTCCTTTCGGTAAAAGGTTCATTTTTGAAGGCAAACAAGAACTCTTCAGTTTGGTTGTTTGACTTTTACTTTGTTCACGGAGCCACAATAGTGAGCTTTTGGCGTAGAACGGCAGTGAGGAGGTGGCCAGCTCGCTACATTCCAATACTCCGATTGCAAATATGGCGACGATCTCACGAAAGCGAGGCTTTTCGGTAGCAACTGTTGCTAAGGGCTGGTCGCTTGT
>JAOTRI020093491.1:0-15238 GCA_028564885.2 Zoanthus sanctaehelenae | reverse complement strand
GAGTATTACTGGTTCGTTAGAGAAGTTAGAATTTATTGTTTATAATACAAACCAGTGCCAAGATTATTTAGAAATTATCTCATTACCAACTTGTTGCATATAAAATGAGTTATGTTAGGAGAAGTTAGATGCTCATAATTACTGGGACTGAAAGGGTTACTTAAAGCTCCTATTTTTGTAAAACAAGTTGCAGTTAAAAATAGCACTAGCGTACTTTTAATGTACTTACAGTCAATATCATAGACCGAATTCATAAATATGGCGGCCTCGCGGATTCAGACTGGGGCGAACATGGGATCGGATCGAGGCGTTTTAGGACACTTTCAATTACCTGTGTCCTAAAATGCCTCGATGTCACGTTCGCCCCAATCTTAACCCGCGTGGCCACCATATTTATGAATTTGGTCCATAGCAAGTTTCAAATATCGAGCTTCCTACCTTTTTAATGAATATTAATGATTTGAATGTACAGCTTAGTAAATCAAATAACTAAGACTACATATAAATGTTCACAAATGCATGCTTCAGAAAATAAGAGGTTACTATAATCCACTTCTCACCCGTTATTACAATATTGCCTTCATAATTGAATGCACAACTAAATATCTCGTCAGTGTGGCCTTCAAGTACCTGGTTTGAACGAAAAAGACGTCACAGGTGGTTAAATACTACAAACTAATTGCGATTCTGAGCTGGTGATTCCACATTATATTGCCGGCTAGTTGGGATAAAGTATATTCCATATTGGTCGAGTGGCGCAGCCACGGAGCCAATATGAGAAATATATTTTTACAACGCCGGCAATATAATGTGGAATCACCGGCTCAGAATCGTAATTAGTTTTGTATCGAAATTTTTTCAATTGTTTTCACGCGCGTTAATTCTGAGCCGGTGATTCTACTTTATAACAAGTCTCTCTCCCTGACCGAAATGTTAACTGTATGGTGATACTTTGCTTTGTTTCTTTCCAAAAAACGCAATGACCAGCTCCGCTAAGAAAGTATGAACAGAAGGCCTAAATTCGATACATGACTTTTAATAGGAGTTAGAGGAGGACTCAACCCTAAAATTGATTTTTCATTGTTTGAAAATTTAGCCACAGTAGAACAATTATATGAAGTTTTTTTCAGCTGTCAGCCGAGCAGTTAAAAATAATTTGATGTTTTGCAATGAGTAGACAATATTTGACTGGCGGCTCAGCGGTTGTTTATGACGTAGGTCGCGATATTAGAATGATTAATCAGACACAGAAATCACACTACAAAGTGTTTGAGCAGAATCTCTTTCCCCAGTTTTTATTTCCTTTTTTAGGGTTATCTACCAGGGCCCAGTTGTTCAAAGGCTGGTTAAGGGAAGAGGTCAAAACTTTGGCCCTTCTTAGGGACCCGACTTTTAGGATGGGGGTGGTCATCTCTGCTTGAGTTTTAGCTGATTTGGTTGGGTTTTGACGGTTTTCCCCTTGCACCACATAATAAGATTATTGTCAACTTATAAAAGTATAATAAGAGTACTAATAAACAGAGATGACCACCCCCTCTTCCAAAAAGTCGGGTCGCTAAGAAGGCCCAATGTTTTGACCTCTTTCCTAAGTTTAACCCTGGGTTAAGCAAAACTTCAAACAAGAAATTCTTTTTTAAGAAAAGGCAATCGGT
This sequence comes from Zoanthus sanctaehelenae, assembly GCA_028564885.2. Lineage (NCBI taxonomy): Eukaryota > Metazoa > Cnidaria > Anthozoa > Zoantharia > Zoanthidae > Zoanthus > Zoanthus sanctaehelenae. Next base: position 13,586 of record JAOTRI020093491.1, on the reverse strand, counting down.
TGTTTATGAATACTGTTTGGATTTTTCTAGGAAAAGTCTTGTTAATCCCAAAATTACAGCTAAAATTTCTCCTTGCAAGATTGAAACCAAAATCGTGAGTTAAACATTTAACCCTGGGTTAGTACTATTCAGCTTTTGAACAACCGGGCCCTGGATAACACACAAAACTATAGTTCGCTTAGCAATAATTTAATAAGTTGTGTCTTTGATATGCATAATAAGACTGATTTAGAAAGGCTCTTCACGGACGCGCTACCGACCTACGACATTGGCGCCAAATCCACTGGCCAGGTTGTCTATTTATTTAACATAAGGATAGTCACACTTGAACATACAATTCTGCCTTTTTACGTATATTCCTTAAGATTTTTCTGCTTTCATCTCATATTTTACTCAATTTTTTTTTAGATACGTACGTACGTCTTTGCGTACGGGTAGCTATCCGCCTGTGAGTTGAGGTCAAACGAACCGAACTAAGCATGCATGGGTCGACTATCAATGCTTTGCCGTTTTACAACTTTGGGCAACACCCTTGAAAGGCCGGTACACACGAGGAAGCTTTGTTACTGCAACACGATCCCGCAACATGCTCTCGGAGCAAAGTTCTCTTGTCTGTTACGGCCTTTCAAGTGTGTGGCCCATAGTTGTAAACAATGCATTGATATTTGACCATACTTAGTTCGGCTCTGTACCAACGGTTTCATGCAAAAAAAATTGTCTGGCAACAAAATTTTTGCTTCTGGGTTTTGCTCCATTGAATCAAATTGGTTAAATATGACTGAGCAATCTCCGGGAGCATGCAGTTTCTTACGGGAGCGTTTTTGGGGAGCGTCTTGCGGAAACATGCTCCCTCGTAAGAATCGGCCTTAAAAAAAGATATATAGAAGAACACGGACTCCAAAGTTTCTAGAGTACATGTTCTCCTTTTTTCTAAGAACCGTTTTTATAAAACCCTTTTAGCGGTAAATTGGGCAAAAGTTATGAATATTATAAACTTTGTTACATTATGGCAGCAAATTATAGAGTGGACAAATAGTCGATATTGCAAACTTGTTTGCAGCTCTTTATTTCTCATTTACGCGATCTGCTTGTACGTCAAATGGGCGAAAGTGGCTAGCGATATTGGTAAAATCTCTGATTTGCAACCACAAGGTCCCAAGCTTGATCCTGGCACCTTCCGAGATTTGAGTAATTGTATGATCTTCTTTTTCACGGTGAAGGACGGGCTTCACTTCTTTCTCTAATATGTTGTTAATGTAGTAATCGGCAGTCAAAGCTAATTCCGTCCTTGGGGTAAAAACTGTATCCCAGTGAGACCACGGCCTGTCATTCCGCCTCATATGATCCATTTTGAACTATTTTTAACTTGGTTAATTGATATTCTGGAGGTACTTGGCTCTCCTGAGAACCCCAAACAATACCAATTTTTGGATTGGCCATGGACAGCTGAAACTAATATTTGAGATATTCGTCCGAAAAAATAAATTCATCTCATTCTTTTGCAGTGAGGTTTTTTTACTGCCAAGCAAATTTCAGTCGAGATTTCTTATGCCTTCTCAGACGTCTCTAGCCTGCGATGCAGACGGTGGACGTGTCAATTTTTTTACACAGGCTACGTGGCCCTTGCTTGCTAATTTTTATGAAAGCTATCTAGTCGAGTTTCCCCTTTTGTACTTAGCTTTGTTCAGAATTCTTTTAACTGCCTCATTATAAGGATTTTCGGTCTTCCCGTTCTTTTCTTTTCTTCAAACCTGTCATTTCTTGACAATCACACTTTCCAACGTTCAGATTTTTTTAGCTTATTGGAAATTTCTTTAACTGACAAACCAGTGGATCTAAGTATAGACGCTTGGGTTCTCCAGTAGCTGAGCTTTTTAGCATGAACAGGGTGTATCTTTCATAGTAATCACAAAGGTGAGGAAAGATTGTGAGCAACACAGGAAACAAAATACGACAAATATTTGGCGGGAAAATATAAGCGCGCGTGTACACATTTGGCGAGAAAATACAAAAAATGAATATTCCAATAAAAAGATGCTGAAATTAACAGTTTTTGCGTAAATGAGTTGTCTCACGAGTACAATCGTGATTTACACTAAAAACTTACAAAGTAGAGGAGAGAACTCGTTTGGGACAGGCTGCATTGTAAAAATGGATATGTATTTTTACCATTTTAAAATAGAGGCATTGCAATTGCTATAGTCTTGTTCATGTTTTTAAAAATTTTGGCAATAAATGTTAAACATTGTCTAACATTTATTTCCAAAATTTTAAAAAATATTTTACATGGAGAATTCAATTTTAAACGTTGTCATTGTTATTGTTATTGTTGTTGTTATTATTATTATTTAATCCCTTCTACGGTAGGCATTTAGCCATCCTCTTCCAATGTAGTGCTTTGGGAATTCAAGGTCGGCACGTCCCTCTTGAAGGACCCAGCACAATAAAGTACAGTTTCTGGTGTTGAGAGAGTTATGACAACACTCTGTTCATGTAAACACGCTAATGGAAACGGTATGTTTAAGCAGGCCGCACACTAGGCAAAAACAGCGCGGCGCCAAATCAGCCGCAAACAATTCGCCAGGTGTGCGGAGTGAGTTTTCAAGCGCACTTGCAGCTACGGCAACAGCGCTCGATATTAAACATGTTCGATAAGAGGAAAGCTTTATGGAAAATCCTTGAGTTGCTTCGACGTCCACCAATTTTCAGACACATGCTGAAACAACTGCATAAATAAGTAATAAATAAATGCAATATTTTACATGGTTGCCGTAAACACTAAACACCGTTTGCCACATCTGCTTTAGATCTTCCAGTAGCGCTTCTGAGAGTCATTTGAAAACTCACGGACGCAAAAAATAGATTATTTCTGAGACGGCCTTCATTTGTAAAGATGTAGTTTTCGTCACACGAAATACGTATAATGAAAATACGGAAACGATAAGTACTTTTCTTTCCAACGCACTCATTCAAAAACTTGGTGTTTTTGCCCCGAGCTGGACTCGAACCCACGTCGTCTCGCTGATCACTAGTCGGGCGAACTAACAACCCTCTCTCCCTTACACCACTACGTATAATTATATCTGAAACAAATATAGAACATTTGAGGTTAGAATCCAACTTAGAATATTTAAGAATATTCAACCTCAGTCCAAAAATAGAACGTTCTTATGCAAAAATTAAGAGTGCGCTAAACACCTTTGAAAAAATAATTGCCTAGCAGCAATATAACACAGTAAGTACGGACAATAGTTTTAAAATTCTCAAAGAATCGGTAAAAATAGAGAACGGGGAGCAAGAAACGGGGAACAAAAAAAAACGGGAATTGCAGGTAAATTATTGAATTTTAAAAGTTAGAATATGATCAGTGTGTATTCCTTACAGGAAAGCGTCAATGACGTACGATATTTGAAGTTTCAAAACCGCCCCATAAAACTGCTTACTAAGTAGATTAAAAAACTGTAATTTTGGGACGTTTTATATTTTGTAAAAAATGGAATGAACGGTCTTTTCAACTGCTATGAATTATTTGAGTTATATATAGCCGGACCGACTTGTTCCGAAAACACCGCGGATATCTTATACTTTTATAGGGTTTCTTTATAGTTCAGCTGTCTACTTCTAATTATAGCATGCAATCAAACTATTTTTGCTTTAAGCTTAGATTTGAAATTTCGGGCTACTTTAACTAAAGCCAGATGCAGTTTTTCCATTTTAAGTTAACCAATCACTCTGATCGATAACGAAGCGGATAGTGATTTGACCCAAACATACACCACTGAGCAAAATAGTTAAGATGATCTCAGAGATAAACCGTCATTGAATTGTCACAGCAACAACATTTATTATGTGACAGTTTCTTTTTGCATATTGGAGCGCTTGGTCTCCAGAAGTAGTTGAAAACTAATTATGTCAGTTGAGAATTCAGTGATTTAAAGATATTATATATACAATTTTTTAAAATGGAGTCAGATAGAATTCTAAGCCCAACTATATAGTGAGGATGACGTAAATCTATATACGAAGATATCATAGGATGTAGCTACGGATAATCCACAAATCTCAAGCCCATGCAAGAGATACTTGTAAGCTGAAACTACGGATAACCTACACAAATAAGGGTCGTACATTACATTACCTAACCACACTCCGTGACAACTGGTGAAGTCGAAGATGTCTCAACAACGGAAATCACATTTTCCGCGTTCCTCGATCCTTGTTCGCGATTTTAGGAACACCTAGTCAAGTCGAGTCAATAATAACTAAGAGCTCAAAGCGGTCCTTTAAAACATCCAAACCACTATTTAGGCCAAAGTGTTTATAATTATTCAACCGAGCTTTGTTACTTTTGATCATAGTATCTGAATGGGCATGTTTTAGTCACGATTCCACGCATAATCGATACTTGCGCCAAATCTAATTACAACAGCTTTGTTCTTTGTCCAATCAAAATTGCCCAAAGAAATTCCTCAGCAGGATAGCTTATATTGACGAAAATCATTTACATTTTGTGTTCCCGATTTTGTCTTGAATTTCTTTTTTTTCACGGCGCTTGTGCTTGACTTTTCAGAATTGTCGTCACGAAGGGTGATGCGGGGGAAAGGGGTCATCACTCGTCAGCCTTTTTTGACTTTCAGAAAAAAATCCTATTAGAAAAATCCTTTTTAAATTAATTTTATGCTGTTTAAAAACTTTTATTTATGTATTTTGTTGAACATTTTAGCACCTTATACCCCTCCCCCCCGTCCGATCATCCTTTCCCTTTTACTCCGACGAAGGGTCAGTTAGTATTCTTTCTTTTATACGGTATATAATTTACATATTCATCACTAATTTCTTTGCCTACAGCAGTAAATCTTTGAGGAAAACATACTTATGTTATGGGCCTCCTAGATTGCACAGACTTATTTCCCATCCGCGTCGAACTCCTCTTGAAAAATCATGATGACGCATAATTTGCTTTTATTTATTTTTTGACATCTTTTAATTTCACACTCGACTAACCTGTACATCATACTAATATATTGTTTAATTTCTCACTTAACCTGACGATGTTGCCCATGTCAATTGTTGGCAATGAAACGTTATTTAGCCTTTAGTTTCCTTATTCATTTATTTTATTCTGTGTGGTAAGTTTTGTTCATATTTAAAGATAGGAAAAGTAGAGGCGGACATATCCGATCCCCAAAGGAACCAAATATAGCACGACTTTTTCCGCGTTATGGCCATGGGCAACAAACGATCTTATGTAAGATGGTACGACAGTAACGTTATATTTAGTTTTAAAAAAGATTATTTTAGCTATAAAAAGCAACGTCGATAACCAAATGTTGCTTTCCTCCTTCTTTTTATTAGACGTCACTCATAAGGTCGAGTGTTGAACGAATGATGTTTGTTCAATGTGCAACGCATTGTATTGTGCTCTCGGTTCAACAAAACCAACAAACACTCTGACGAAATGTGTTTTAATAAGAAATGAAAAGCCTAATCCGGCATATATCCTTAGACCGAGTACAGTTTTGAAGCTAGAAAAATTAGTTGCAGATTTTTAAAAATATTGTATTAGTATATTAGTGACAAAATTAACACTTTTATGGTTTTTGTAAGGGTGTTTCATACCCGATATATGAATATTTTTTATTCCTAAACATTATAAAAATTTAAAAAAAATCCTCTAGTATGAATATGCGTTGTTAGTTGTTATCTTGAAATAAAACCAGCTGAAAAGTTAAAGCGTCTAATAACAACTCTAAGCTAATTTAAGTATTTCATCATTTTTTTGACCTACGTGAAATTATTTACATTCTAAAAGTAACGCCTTTCAAAACATAATGAAAATAAAAATATTTCCATAATCTTTACTAAATTCCATCTTTATTTGTTCTGTTTTGATTTCCGGTAAAAAAGATTGAGGTTCGCGAGCAAAAATATAAAACCTTCCATAAACTAAATGCTATGACTCTCTTTTTAAAACGTCTTCCATCTTACTATTATCGCTAAAACACATCTATAAAGCGCCAATAGACTTCACGTTCAATTGCTTGATATTGTGTTCTCTGATTCTGTTGAATTGTTGTTTTTAGACCGAGTTCAAACTAGCGATTCAGTTGTCGGTGCCGAGTGTATTTCTATCTCAAGGAGTGCCGCCCATATATGCCACTTTTGTTGCGAGTGACTATGACGTCATGTTTTTTTCATTCAGATCACGCATATCGCTGAGCTCCGTAGGTGACAATGTACAGCATGGCTAGATCGGTTGGACGTTCATTCTAATCAAAGTTGTTGAGGATTTTGGACTACTGCAGCATGGATTGAATCAGTAAAGCATATCTTGGAGTTGCTTGTACAGCTGGCGGATGTTTAAAGTTCAAGTTACTTGAGTTTAGATATTCGAAATGGACCCGACGAATTAAGTTGTTATCAAAGTGTGGTTGTATTGTTGGTTTCAACTCTCTCTGTTTCTTAAGGCTTTTTCCAAGACGCTCAGCGCATCTACTTACTGTTGATTTACCGGCACCATTGGTGGCTGATAAACTACAAATATGTCTATAGTAACATGTTTGAACGAGGGCTCTTTAAATACAAGACTTACAGATAAAGACCTTTTCAAAATTCGCTTGTCATTGTCTTGCTTATCTAACCGCGTTGTCGTCTCTTCTGTTATGGCAAACTTGTATTTATGGACTCCTCCGACTGCAGATTTTCCAACCAGTTCATGGCAATTCGTCAAATCTGGAGTTCCAGCTCTTGTGGTGAGTACTGGAGAAAGTGGTGATCGAAATCCTAGGGGAGTTTTCATTTACTTAGTTGATCCAGGTAGTGGGTTTTCATCATGGAAAGAAAAACTTACTGTCAATTCGAACTATATTCAACAACAGAGTAATTTTCATACACTCAAACTGTCTGATGACACAGGAGCTATGGCTGGTATTAGATTTAGCGAAGAAGAGGCGGCCAATTTGTTCCTTAAAGAAGTTGAAAATAATTCACAAGAGCTGTTGAGTCCAAGCTCTCTCCCTGAACTAAACAAACTAGAAATTGCTTCGAGTAAAGAGCGAGCAAAAAAATTTCGCAAACTAAAGAAGGTCGAAATTTCAACTCCTTGTCTCTTCAGCCATGTAACCAGCATAACTTCGTCTACGCCAGTTGGAGAACTTTCGCCAAATTCAGGAGAAAGAAAAAACTCTCTTGTTAATGATCAAGAAAAGCCAACGCAAGTGCGAAGATCGTTCAGTATGAAATCAAGGAAAAAAAGGTGATGGAGCTATTAACAGAGTTAATGTATGTACGCTGACATTGCCCTCGAAGAAAGCGTTGTGATAAATAATACAAGAATCAAATGATTCAGGCAAATTAAACCGAGGCATATGTTGAAACGGCTGATCTTTTTGCAAAATAAGAAATTGCTAATATACCTAATTTAATTTCGCATATACCACTTTCCAACACTCTGTTCTATTCAACGTCATTTGAATATTGGTCCAAACAAATTTGAAAGCAGATATATTTTTTACTGTATCGTGTTTTCGCTTTATAGTTCGATACAAAATCATAGTTTGTGCTTTAAGTCGTTTGTTATGTGTTTTAGTATTTTATTTAATTTCTTCAGATTGCGTTTGGTCTTTTATTTATACATGGCGTGCTGTGTTGTACCATACTCGAAGCGTGTGCCTAATTTGTCGTTTGTGTTCCGATTGCTTTGTTTTGCAATTCTCTGTTTAGTTGCATTGTAAAGGGATGTTTGATGTCAAGTAACTCTGATCATTTAAAATTTTTTGATATGTAACTCTTCGTAATGTACCCTGTGTCGTTGTCAAGTCTCATTTTCACTGTAGTCTGTACAAGATATGCCGTTTGTTGCTTTCAAACTTCCTTTTAAAAAAGAATATGCCCTCAAAGGGTTAAGACTTTTCTTGTTTAACAAGTTTTTTTTTTAAAGTAAAAGCATGACTTCATAAAAAAGCGATTATCTTTTAAGACCCTTTCTCAGACAGAATTGCTGAACACCAAATATAGTGACTTAAAGATCAAATTTGTAGTTGAGTCCTGCAGTATGTTTCCGAAGAACATGACTTCTCAATTTGTCATCACAGGACCCAGATTTTGAATGATGTTTTTTCTGCGTTGTGATGTGTTTCAGATATCTTGCATAAGGATTTTTAAAAAATGTTTGAATTACAGTGAAAAGTCAGCATTGAAGTTGAATCACCATTGTTTAGTTTTACGGAAGTTGTTAAGTTTAATTAAGTAATTAAAGGCGAACAAATCCTATTGCAGAAGGCATGTTGAAAAGATAAATAAACAACTAAAAGTTGAAGTTTTAAATTATATCAAATTTGAAGTAGTTTGACCAATATTTAGATAATATGCAAATATAAATATAATTCTAAAATAAAGCGAAATTATTTTTGAATCTTAAAGCGATGTTGTGTGTTTTATTGTTTTAGCTCTTAAAATACCCACATACATACATCATATTACATGCATATATACATACATGTAGAAATATGTACATAGAAGTTTGTATGTATTAAAAAACGTTCCCCACAATCTTCACAAATTCTGTGAAGTTGTTTCTAAAGTTGCTAGTTTTATGCCATTTGCAGTGGTTATCCCTTGTTAGGAAATGCAATATGATTTCTTTAGATCACTTTTCACCAAAAAATTATTTTTCCATGAGTTATTTACTTAAAAAATTTATTTTTTATAAATATTATAATATTCAAATTCCATGTACTTAAGTATTAGGCAGTGAACATAGTTTTAATAGCAATAGAATTTAGATTTACATTTTGGCAGTATGTACCTATAGCTTTCAGAAAATCCAAACTACTATATCAAGTAAACTGATTTTTATTATTGAGCGTTTACTGTGGCAAAAGTTGTACTTTATCAGATTCAGTTCACTCAAGATATTTAATTTGGCACGCTTTTGGGTGCACATCCAGCAAGTTTCCTGCCTTTTAGATGAAATTGAAGTTTGGTTTCTTGTGAGGCAGTTTTTGACATTTTTGATTAGTTTTTCTGACAGTTGGAACTTTTAAAACTAGAGTTCAATCCTTTGCCAGATTTACAGATTTTATACTTGATTTACAATTGTTGTATTGGTTTGTTTTATGATGCAAATATTTAGCAGCAAAAATATACAGTCAGATTCCTGATTTGTTTTGACAAAAAAATTTAAGATGGAAATTCAGTACTTAACTCAATTGGGATGGCAGCATGAGAAAACACTTTTTGTCATTTTGATTTGATTTGAAGTTAATATGCCATTTTAATTAACACATACTTATATAATTTAAAAGATTGTGTTTATAATGTTTTTTTAAGTTTGGCTCTTTCTTGATTACTTATTAAGAGGTCTACTTTCTTTTAGTTTGTAGTTTGTTTAGAATTATATGCATGGGTTGGCATTAAAATAAACTTTAATTTTCTTTTATTAAAGATTTCGGCATTTGCCTTGTCATTATTAGATTTCTCATTCAATTTAATGCCAGCTCATGTATATATGTAAACAGACTACTCACTTCCAGAAACTGACCCTTAAATATGTTCCTGAAATGGGCTACCTCACTGCAGATGTTATTTAATAATTGGTCCTCAAGGATGAATGGAATACAAGACAACAGTTCATGAGGCCATAGGCTGCGCGCGAGTTCTAATTGTTTTAGTATAAACCTACTAATTGGTCAAGAAATAATGTACAAATTAAATTATCAATGAAAACTTTTCATATAGCTAAATGGGACTCTACTATTTTTACCTGCAATCTTTCTACTAGAAGGCAATCACACTTAGTGTGGTAGACATGTGTTATGCAACTAAATAATTAATGAAACAGTCTGCATTGAAAATTATTTCAACAAGGACTTAAAATTACTTAGTGAAAACATTTTAGTTGCCAAAACCATGGTGTAACGTTAGTGGTATGTTGACGTACACAACCGCTACAGGGGCGGATACAGGGGGGTGAATTGGGTAAATTTTCACCCCCCCCCCTTTTTTTTTCAATTTTCTGGTACATTCTTTGTACTTGCCACCCTTCTTCTCCTAGAGTCACTGGTAAATTATTTGTATTATTCACCCCCCCTTCTAGAATTTCTGGATCCGCCACTGCACATGTCGTAAATTTAAAACGACTACTTTATTTTTCACAATCCTTTTCTACACAAAATTCATTCTACAAACTAAGTTACGTTCAACTTTGATCTCTGCTATATATTTCAAAATCTCTTTTTTCTCGAATTACATGTTGATGAGTAAAAATGCGATAGCTTGATGGATGGTTGATACTAAAGTAATGCAATAGCTGAATATTTAGTATACAACTAAATCAATAAGTACATAATTCCTAACAAACAGTCCTGACATTTTTACCCAACATCCGATCAACACTTGTCAAACTAAAAGTCGTCCAGTTTTGGGTATTATAATATGGACATGTAAAATAGTCCCAACATTTTCAACAAACATTCCATCATTATTTTTTCGACTGATTTTTGATCAGTTTTGGGTATTATTAAATGAACATGTCAAACGGTTCTGACATTTCAATCAGCATCCAAGAAATGTTTGTAAGGAATAAATTTTGGCCAGTTTTGTATGTTATCATTTGAACATATCCAATGGACAAGCATTTGCGTGATTATCGTACCACATGAGGTCTGGTAAGTAAACCAGCCTTCTTTTGAAGACCTTTAAAAAATTTAGCTTTCATAAAACGCGTGCCCACCCAGGATTTCTATCATGTGACCCTACCAAACAAACATAACAGTTCCATATAAGGGTGAAATAGAGTTAGTGGAGTCGAATGGTTTGGAAAATTAATGACTTTCTTTGTTCTATGTTATTATTCTCCTTTTCCCTATTGAAATATGACGTTGACCCTGCACAAATAACAAAAGGCTTTGAGATGTAAATGAGCAAATGACCAATAGACTAAAGAAACATCACACCAGGATCAAAAGAAGTTAACCGTAACAACTGGATGTGGGGCGAAATGTCGTGGCCGTTTAAAAGGGACTTTAGTTTAAAAATTCTTCATTTTTGAAGTTGATTTTGCCAATTTCTAAAGGTTAGATAATAGTATTAGCTATTGCAATATGCCAACGAGCAAGAAAACTACACGAGGATGACAGACTTGAACTGAGTGAAGATCATTCTCATGATGAAACGCGCACTCCTTGTGACATTTTTGCTTCATCAGTTCCAACACTTGTTAGATAAAATGTCTCTGATAAAAAGAATTAACCGCTGTTTGATTATCATGCTGCCTTGACGTCACAAGGCTAATACACTATGATTGGTCCATTCGCTAATCACAGTTCAACCTGTTACCTAGTCTCTTTTGATGACGTAGTGGTGAAACGAGCCTGGGTACTTGGATGGGTATAGTTTTGCTCTGAATGCAAATTTTTTTACGTGGAGTATCCTGCGTCTACTCTTTGAGACGGGCTTTTGAGTCTACAAGATGGCAAAATCCGATGCGACATTGTTATTGTCTGTAATAAGTGTTACTAGGAATGGCAGCTGCAACACTTAATTCATACACTTAACAATTCAAGCCATTAACCCAAGTCTTAGTTTGATATCTGTTTCAGCAAATTAATTAAATACATTGTTAAACGTTTTTTGATTTGTTTTGATATTCGTCATCAGGCCAGTTGTACTTGAAAGATGGAGAACCACTTCTCTGTGGAAACAGTTCTTACTCTGGGTAAGCATTCAAGATTAAAAATTTCATTATCTATCTATAAGAGCCAACGAGAAAAACAAAAGCTTGAGTACAATAGAGAAAGCATTGAGAACTTTTGCTCTCGTTTTACTCTTGGGAAACAAATATGAAATAAAATATCTTGGCATGTGCTTTACATGTTAAACCCGTACCAACATACAAACTTTTAGAGTGACACTTTGTTTTGCATAGTGAAGTATTTCTCTTTAACGGCAATCTTGTTTTATGAAATTTCGTTCCTAAAATGAATATTACAAGCCGCTGTTTGGTCGCACTGTCATTGGACAATTCGACGACAAAAACTCTCTTTGGTATTACATTATAAAATCTTACATTACATCACTCGAGATTTTTTCCACCTCTGCTGTATTTTCGTACGGCTCTAGAATGCTAACGTGTCGTTGGCAACTAATGACAATCGATCGATATAGTATTATAGAACAACTCCTTGTTAAATAATGTGTTTATATTAAACTATCAATAAAACTATTCTCGAACCTAACATATCATTATGATAAACTTTTAGCAAGTGTTTTTAATAAATTCAGAGAGGAAAACTCGATAATGCTAAATCCTTTAACAAGAAATAATAAGAAGTTCCTAGCTTTTTTCCTTGAGTATTTTCTGTTCAAGTCTACGGTTTAGCAGACCAGTGTTGTGTCGAACCTCAACTGTAAGTGTATATTATTTACTCAGAAAAAAGGGTTTGAGCTTCAATTTTTAAATATCAATCCACTTAAAATAGCAATCTTACAAACTCACACTGTCAAGCTTTTTTTAAAACATAACACTGCTTTTAAGAAACAACTTCTAGAAATAATGTAAAAAGATAACAAGCGCTGAAGTACTGAAATAAATTTTTTCTGTTTTTAAGGAGTTGTCCTGAAAACACCACGTGTCGCCGGACTGGCTCTAACCCAAATTATGGGTACACCAGTTTTGACAATATCGGAAGCGCGTTTTTGATGGCATTCCAACTTCTTACAATGGACTTTTGGGAAGATCAGTACGATAAGGTTGAGATTTTAGCAGCGTTCTTTAATGACGTCTATTTTAGGTTGATTATATTTTATCTTTTTAGTGATTATTAAATATTAGTTTATATTTTGTCATAATATTTGCTTGAAAATTAATGTTAAAAACGTTTTATGGCTACAAAAGGTTAAAATATGTTGAATAAATCATTTTCGGCCATACGGAATCTTTATCTTTAGTTTATATTTATTCCTTTAATGTACTTTAATGGTGTAGGGATCTGTCTCGATTATCAGTTGATTAGTTAAAGGTTAACGTACTCAGTGCCGGAATAAAATCGAGCCAGGTAAAATTCCAGTGATTCAAGACTGAAAGATTGTGTTAACATTTTTGTTTTCAATTTGAATACGTTGGCTAATGAAACAGTCTAAATATACAAAAGCGTTTCAAATCTGACTAAAAATTGTTTAATTAACGAAATATATCTTTTAAGAACGTTTCATAATTAATTTGTGAAGGAAATTTAGTTGCCTCGGAAACCATAATGTAATGACTGCGGTGCGCATGGTGAATAGATATCTGAACAGACATAACTACAATGCCGCTGGAAAAAAAATATATTAAAACAGCCACTGTTCATCAGCAGGATGCCTAAATTCATACCACAGCTACGTCACTGAAAAAAATACATTAAAGTGGTTGTTTCGTTACAAATCAGCCAATCGGAATGCGTACAATGTATGAGAATTGATTTTATGATACCGGTTATTATCAAAAAATGTTTTGTTGCTTTGTTGTAGTTCATTGCCGGATTTCATACCGGGAGAGCCTGAGTACAAGTCCCTTAATTCTCATACACACAAAATCTGACTATTAT
>JAOTRI020093490.1:0-25886 GCA_028564885.2 Zoanthus sanctaehelenae | reverse complement strand
CCGACAAAGAAAAAGAGGCGGTGCGCAAGAAGGCAGAGGAGCTTGGCAAAAATCTAAAAGGCCTGTTTCGCTGAGCGCCCATTATCTACAAAGCAGCCGCAGTAGCGGAAAACGAAACCACTGAAAAAAAGCGAACAGAACTCGAGAGAATATGAAAACTAAGAAAACTGGGCTTAGCCCGCTAAAACAATTAGCAAAAGCAACCATCTTAACAACCGCTGCCTTATTTTATGCCTGCGCGCCGGAAGGGGCAAATGAACCAATTATTAAAAAAGGCGATGTTTAAAATTGCCTAACTTAAAAACTAATAAAGCTTTGCCAAAAGCAAATTGACATGAACGAAACAGAAGCAAGGGTTGTTATAGATGAGCTTTTAAGGGGACTTGGATGGAAGCTATCTCCAGCTGAAACTGGAAGGAGTGTTCTACTTGCCGTTACCTCTAAGATTTTTCCTAATTTAGGAAGACTTGAAGCGGATTATGTCTTAATCAAATCTGGGGCAAACAATCTCCCTCTTGCGGTAGTAGAGGCGAAAAAGGATAATAGAAACTTAAACGCTGCTCTCGAGCAGGCAAAGAACTACGCTCGGTTAATCAGCGCTCCAATAGTATTTGCTTCTGATGGACATGTAACGCTTTGCCAGAATGTGGATGGAGAAGAACTTTATAAAGACGAAGAGGAGGTAGAGTGTTTGTTGTCAGAAGAAGATTTAGAGGCTTTTATCTCACAAAATACCACAGCCATAATCACGAAAACACAAGCTATCACTAAGGATGAACTACAAACGAAATTTAAAGAAGCTGGGGATTATCTAAGGAATGACGGAAAGGACGGAGGCTTTAGTAGCTTATACCCATTTTGTATTCTGCTCTTCATAAAAATTTTATCCGAGCAAGGGAGAATAACGAATACTTACTACGCTTTTCAAGAGCTGGAAAACAGAACTGGGGAAGCCTTATTAACTCACTACAACAATACAATTAACTGTCTCAAAAAAATATATCCCGAGATTTTTCAAGAAGGTTACAGCTACAGAAAGCCAACAACTTTGGAAAATTTGGTTAAATTGATAAAACCTTACACATTGAAGGATACCTCAATAGACATAAAAGGTGCTGCTTATGAGTATTTTCTAAGTAAGCACAATAAGGGTCAAAAAAGCCAACTCTCTCAATATTTCACTCCAAGGCATATTATTAAAATATTAACAATATGTTTAGCTCCTTCATTAAAAGATAAAGTATACGACCCTTTTTGTGGAACTGGTGGAATGCTTACTGAATGCTATAAGTTTATCTACAATACCTTTTCAAAGGACGAAGCAGCTAACTTAGAAAAATTAAATAAAAGTGTTTTGTTTGGTAGAGATATAAACACTTCTGCGGCTCAATTAGCTAAAATGAATATAATTTTAATTGGGGATGGTAATACGAACATCTCTCAATTAGATAGTTTAGAAAATCCAATAAATGAGGAGTATTCCATTGTTATCACTAACATTCCTTTTAATGTAAAAGGGCATAGTAAAACGACAGCAAAACTTTATGGCTCTGAAAATGATGATATTTAATACTACATGTATTAAGCATTGTATTAAAGCATTGAAAACAGATGGTAGGATGTCGATTATTATTCCTGATACAATTTTACACGCCAAAAGGTATCAGTCTTTACGAAGCTATTTGATGAAGAAAGGAAGAGTAAAGTTTTGTCTTTGGTTACCCAGACAAACTTTCAAATCTTACACAACAGCCAGAACTTGTCTTTTACACATAGAAGGAATAAAAAGAGAAACAACAAATAATTTTCCTTTTGTTGAGATACAAAATGATGGTTTCTCTGATAGCACATGGAGAGAGCCGATTACGGGAAATGACATTCCTAAATTCCTCATCAATCGGCATAACTTAGAAGGCGAGTATCCTACTCACACACCTAATTCAAGTAACAATTTTTCTTTTTTACCAGAAAAATTGTTTTCAATTCAAGACGAAGAAATGCGTGATAAGGATGGTTGGGAATTACGAGAATTGGTGGAAGTTAAACAGAAAAAAACAAAACTTGAAAGAGATAAAGAATACTTTGAACCTCGTATAAGTTCAGCTGAAAATACAATCGAAATTAGAGGAAAGGCACGATTAGGGAAAAATATAAAACAAAAAGAAAAAGTAGTTATTCAAAAAGGAGATTTAGTTATTTCTACTTTACACACACAAAAAGGGAGGGGGTTGTTTGCTATTAGTAATGATGATAAGCAATATCTTGCTACCAGTCAGCTGGTTTGTAGAATAAAAGAGGATAAAGTTAGTAAGGACTACTTGGTGTTTGCTTTGAGATTAGTTTTGCCAAAAATACAAAGCCATGAATTTAGTCGGCAGAGAAACTTATACACCTGATAATCTATTATCTCTAAAAATACCCTATCCTCCTAAAAATTTTAGTGAGCTTTATCAGAAAATAAAAAAGTTGGAAAACAATATACAAGAGCAAATAAAGCAAATAGAGCAAAACATAAAAGATGATATTTTATACCAAGATGAAAAAAAATAGCGAACCTCTCTATAACAAAGACAGATTATTTAATCAGCTGCTCCGACTTTCCGATGAGCCTCTTTCAAAAGAAGACGGAGTAACATAAAACATAAATGCTGTCAAGGGATATTTGCCTAAAATAATTAACATTTTAAAAAAATCAATATCAAAGTTTTTTATTCCCCGTAAAATAAAAAGTAGTGAGGTTTTTGTTATAATTTTCACTCTCGCCGCCCTACTCGTTTTTTCTGTTCTCAAAAAGTCTAAGCCTCGCTAATTTCTATACCGCCCGTCCGGCAACACTTTGGGAAAGCGGTACTGTGAATCGGTTAACAAGGTGTAGATCAGCTTATCCCTCTTTTTTACCAGCTCTCTGGTGTGGAGCCTCCATTCCTGCTCGATCTCATCGCTCCGCTCCGCCTGTGCTCCCAAAACAGAAGTCATTGCCCAGTAAAAATACTCCGCCGCCATACACGCATAGTCGCAAGTTTCATCGTCGTATGTGAACCACGCCTGCTCCGGATAGCGACGGGGCACCTTCATAAAACGCCCGCCTCGGGCCGCGTCCAAAGCCTTTCCTAATTTTGTTCCTGGCCTTTCCCCAAAAATTTCCGGATACGCCTTTGCGTAGCCAGAGTGTGTGATGACATGCCATACTTCTTCCAAAGTCGCGTCAAAAGCGTTCGCGCTTCTATTCTCATGCCACTCCGGCCTGGTTTCATCTGCTCCCAAATCCTGAGCATACAGCCTAATTTGTCTTTCAAATTTCCACATAAACAGCTTGGCTTCATTTTCCAGTAGCACCTTCAGTAAGAGCGGATTATCCACCACGCCATCTTCATCGTTATCAAGATACTGCGCCATAACATTCGCCGCATGCAGCAGCTTCACCTCCTCCACCTCTTTGTACGCATAAATGGGGATCCCAAACACCACTACCTTCCGGTCGGTCTCCCTAAACCCCCGATCGCTATGCCCGACTATTTTAAATACACCTTGACTAGGCTTAGGGCGGTACTCTTGGCCCGCCACTGACTGCATAAAAAACGGCGCTGCAACCACCAGCGCAATGATTTGCTTCCATCTTCTCTTCATTTAAACACTCCTTTGCTTAGTGGGGATGAGCTCTAAGGTGGAGGCTTCGTGCCTTTTAGTGTTAAAGGTAAGCCGCATAAAAAAATAAATTAAGGGAAACTTTTTATGAAACGCCCAGTTTAGCTTGGAATTAATTACCGCTAAATCCTTAGGCACTCTGGCCTCAATGGGGATAAGGAAGGGTTTAACTCTCATTGTTCCTTTGGGGTTTTTCATAAAAGCTGCATGCCAACTTTTGTTTCCAAATTTATAGCGCCTAACAAAAAACCGCTCCTCGAGCGCCACAATAGAAACCTCCACGAACCGGTGTTTTTCACCAGCTCTAATTTGCTGCACCCAAGTAGAATTGATGAGTTTCGTAATTTCCTGAGTAGTCATTTTTAAGTCGCTTAAAGGGCCTCCAGCTGCCAAAGCTAGGCTCGGCATGCTATTATAATAGCAAAATAACCTTTAGCGGAACGAAGTAACAAAATGACAAAATCCTCCTTGCCAAAACCAGTGACGCGCTCTCCCTTGTTCGAAACTCACCAGGGCGCCGCACCGGAAGTGGAGCGAGAAAAATTCGGCACTTTCCACGGCGTGTTTCGCCCCACCATCCTCACCCTCTTAGGCATTATGATGTACCTCCGCGAAGGCTGGGTAGTGGGAAACGCCGGACTGGGCGGCGGCGCACTAATCATCCTGCTCTGCTTTGCCATCACCGGCACCACCGCCCTCTCAATGTCTTCCATCGTAACCAACATCCGCATCGGCTCCGGCGGCGTCTTCTCTCTCATCAGTCAAAGCTTAGGCCTTCAGGTGGGCGCCAGCCTGGGCTTCCCGCTCTACTTGGTCCAAGCCTGCTCGGTCATTATGTACCTCTTCGGCTGTGCCGAAGCCTGGGCTTTTCTTTTTCCAAACCACCCGCAACAGCTGGTGCTAATAATCGCTCTCGGCTTGGTGTTCTTTCTTTCTATCGTGGGCGCCAAGCTCGCCTTTCGCGTGCAGTTAGTGGTAATGGCCGGAGTGTTGCTCTCCCTCACTTCCATCTTCTTCGGCTTAGTAAAAGCACCAGAGTGGCATCCTCCAGTTTTCTGGGGCAATTTTGAAGACGGTAATTTTTGGTATCTTTTTTCCATCTACTTCCCCGCCGCCACCGGCATCATGGTGGGGTCTTCCATGTCCGGCAACTTAAAAGAACCCAAAAAAAACATCCCTAAAGGAACACTGCTGGCCTGGGGAGTGGCGCTCTTAGTCTACCTTTCTCTGGCGCTTTGGTACAGCACAGTAGCCAGTCCGCAGGAGCTGCGCACCGAGCTGCTAACCTCAGCCAAGCGTGCTTACTTTCCGCAAGTGGTACTGCTTGGAATCACCCTTTCTTGTTTCACTGCCGCCCTAAGCTCTATGGTAGCCGCCCCACGCGTTATGCAAGCCTTGGCCGAGTACCTCACCTTGCCAGCAGCAAACTTTTTAAAGCGACTTTCTAAAAAAGGCGAACCCCGCAACGCCATCTTCCTCACCGGCTTGCTTGCCTTCACTACCATCATCCTCTTCCCCTCGCTAAACTCAATTGCTCCGCTAATAACCCAGCTGTTTTTAGTGCTCTACTTCATAGTGAACGCAGTGCTTTTCATAGAACAACAGCTAAACTTAGTGAGCTTTCGCCCTAGCTTGCGCTTGCCGCGCTTCGTGCCGCTCGGTGGCGCTGCACTTAGTTTGGCCGCTATGTTAATCATCTCTCCGCTCCTCAGTCTGCTCTCTTTTCTCTTGGTGGCTTTTTTCTATTTTTATCTTAGCCGCCAACCGCTAGGAAAGCCCTGGGAAACTACCGTAGAAAGCGGTCTTTTTGGCAGCTTGGCGCGCTGGTGTGCCCAGCAAGTCTATCTGCGAGAGATGAAGGTGAACAAACGCATCTGGAAACCGGACTTGGCAGTGCCAATAAAAGAAGGAAAACACCTTAAAACGCTTTTAGAGCTGCTACGCGCTTTAACCTATTCTCAAGGGTCGCTGCAGTTTTTAGTGTTTAAAGACAAAGTAGGTCGCCTTTCAAAAAAACAGCTGCAGCACACCATCACCGCTTTTCGCAAGGAAAACTTACTAACTTCTTATGCAGAGCTGGAAGCAACCGAGCCTACCGCAGGACTTACTACCGCTCTGTCTGTAATGCACGGCGCTTTTTTTAATCCCAACACGCTCTTTTTAGCCTTAGAAAAATTAGAAAACACTAAAGCCGCTTCAGACTTCACCAAGCTATCTGCCTTAGCAAAAAAACAAAGGCTTGCTTTAGTGGTATCTGCTTTACACAGCAAACTACTCCTTAAAGAGAAGAAAGAAGTGGTGCTCTGGGTTAAAGACCAAAGCCCCAATTGGAAAATTAGCTTGAACCTCACTAATTTAGACTATGCTATTTTGATTGGATTTCAACTCAAAAAAAATTGGCAAGGGCGGCTGCTTTTTTACTGCGTAGGAGAAAAAGAAGCGCACTTAAATGTAGCACAGCACTATTTGAAAGCTCTGGTGCAGTTAGCGCGATTAGGCGAGGGAATAGAAATTAAAGTGGAGCAGGGGAATTTTTTAGAGAAAGTAGCGCAAAATAAAAGGGGGGATTTGCAGCTTTTTGGCCTAAGCGATGAAGCAACTCTTAACCAGCTGCAGAAAACAGCTACCGCGGCAGGAACTTCTTGTCTTTTCGTACGCGACTCTGGCGCCGGGCTGGAAAGCGCTTTAGTGTAACCCTAAGAGCGTGGCGCTTTTTAATTCAGCTGTAAGCTTGCTTCCTTCCGAAAGTAAAAACAAAGTCTGCTTGTGGTCTAAGTGCAGTTTTAGCATTACTTTTTTGCTATGAGCCTTTATAAAGACACTGCTTTTCTCTTAGCATATTACTGTGCCAACGAGGAATGCGAAGCCTTTTATCCTAAAACTTTTAAGGCACCCTGTCCGCGCTGCGACCACTCCCTGTTGCCTTTTTATGATTATTATGCCCTTTTCTCCCTCGCCGCTCAAGCGCCAATAGACTCGCTTGTCTTAAAAAAACGCTACAAACAGCTTTCTTTAAAACTGCATCCCGATATGACAGGAGGAGATCGCTCACTTTTCCAACTTAGTGCTAATGGATTTGCTTTATTACAGCAACCAGAAAAAGTAGCGGAATATCTCACTCAGTACCAAGCGTGCCAGGCCTTTTTACAGCAACAAACCGCCGCTAAAGCCACTAAGAAGCCAGGGCAACCAACTAAGGCAGAGGAAAAAGAAAATAAGCTCTCTCTGCGTTTGTCTTTGCTGAATGCCGGATTGGCAGCGGCACTTTTTTTGGCGATCGGCAAAGGAATACTGCACTTTTTTCCAGCAATCGCGGCGCTCTTCTTTTTTTCTTCCAACGCGAAGTTATTAGCGCTTTTTTGCTTCTGGGGCTTTGTGATTGGTTTCTTGCTGCCTTCTTTTTATGTGCTTTTTTTTGGTTTGCTCGATGCGCTTTTTATCCTGACACTCGCTGCCTTGCTCTATAACGAATTAACACTTTTTGCCGGCGGCTGGCTGCTGCTCGCTCTTTTCTATTTCCAAAAAAGACGAAAGTGGAAAAAAGGCTTAGCCGGTTAAAACCCATGTTGCTGCAGTGCTAAGGCAACTTTTTTTCCTATATTCACTACATAAAGCACGTTATAGCTGATGATACGATCGATTTTTACCCGCGCCTTAGGGAAGAAGCGAAAAAATTTCGTCATCGACCACAGAAACTTGTTTGTCAAAACAATATAACTCTTTATATTGAAAACGGCTAAGCCGCCAGGCTTTATCTCATAACGAACATCGATCAACATTTTCCCTAACAAGTGAATCACATTGTTATACACGCCATCCACCAAGTAAATAAAGCGGTTTTCCCGAGGACGAATATAAAACATTTGTAAAGTACCTTCAATATGAGGCTTCTCAACCGCTCGATAGAGTGTCTGAGTCAGTTTAGTGACTTCATAACGAGAACGAGAATATTTTTTTGCCATCTTAGCCGTGTAGAGCAGATCGGTAAAAATTTTATCTATCACTTTCTTGTCTACTTTAATTTCCAACACCACATTGGTCTGCAGGGGCTCTAAAGAAAAAATCAACTCAACTTCCTTCTGGTACTGGGGGTTTAACAGCGCATACTCCTTAGCCAATTTTTTAGCGCTCTTTAGTGGAACTTCTGAGATGGCAAAAAGGGGGTTCGAAAGCAAGCTAAGACCTGTAGTTAAACAAAAAAATAAGGAAAAGCCTTTTAAAGAAAAGAAAGAAAAAAATTTCATCGTGTTTTAGCTCATTTTTCAAACAGAAAACAAAACTATTGTAGCATAGAAAAGCTCTTAGCAAGCACTCTCTTTAAAGACAAAAGCTATGCGTTTTCATACAAATAAAACAAAATAATAAATTAAAAAATGCCTCAAATTTCAATATTGCGTCCAGACGATTTTCATGTCCATCTGCGAGACGGAGCTTTACTGGAGACTGTGGCGGCAGATAGCGCCCGGCAGTTTGGACGCGCCCTATTAATGCCAAATTTAATACCACCACTGAGAACGCTGGCACAGGTGGCGGCTTATCGGCAACGAGTTTTATCGGTTTTGAAGCGAGCCGCTGAATCTCTTAGCGAACCTCAACGCAGCCGAGTTGCAAGCTTCACTCCCTTTTTTGCTTTATACCTTACAGAAGACACCCCCCCCAGCGCCGTAAAAGCAGCCGGAGCAACAGACTTCATCTTAGGCTTCAAGCTCTATCCCGCTGGCGCCACCACTAACTCTCAATTCGGAGTAAAAAATTTAGCAAAGCTATTTCCTTTTTTTGAGGCCTTAGAAAAACAACAGGGGGTGTTACTGGTACATGGAGAAGCAGCCCACCCCAAGCTCGATCCCTTTGATCGAGAACGTCATTTTATCACGCACGAATTAGCGCCGCTGAGAGAAAAATTTCCAAATTTAAAAATCACCTTGGAACACATCACTACCAAGGAAGCAGTAGAATTCGTAAGACATTCCCCGAGGCATGTTAGAGCGACTATCACCGCGCATCATCTGCTTTTAAATCGACAAGCCTTATTTGCCGGCGGCCTCAGACCGCATCATTACTGCCTTCCTTTGTTGAAACGAGAAAAACATCGCCAAGCCGTTTTAGCCGCCGCGCTTAGTGATGACGATTCTTTTTTCCTGGGGACCGACAGTGCGCCCCATGACATGGCGCAAAAAGAAGCGGCTTGCGGATGCGCAGGAATGTACACAGCGCCAGTGGCTTTAGCTATTTATGCCAGTCTGTTTGAACAGGGCGGAGCTTTAGAACGGTTAGAGGCCTTCGCCAGCAAACGAGGCGCTGAGCATTATGCCCTCCCACTACCAAAAGAAAGAATCACCTTAATAAAAAAGCCCCTGCCGCCTCCTAAAGCGTACCACTATTTTGACCAGGGCAAACAAAAAACCCTCTTGCCGTTTGTCCCCCCTACAGAAATTTTAGGGGCAGGAGCTGAAACAACTTTTTTAGCATGGTCGGTGGCAGAAGAAAAAACTGGTGCTCCTTAAAAAACTGCTACTGCCAAAAGACTTCTATCTACCGTTTTTTATGAACTTAAATTTAATTTTGGGAAATCAACTTTTTGAAGCTTTGTCATTTTTAAAATTTAATGAAAATGATATTTTTTTTCTAAAAGAAGATTTTTCTCTTTTAACTCATTTCAAATTTCACAAACACAAAATAATTTTTTTTCTATCTGCTATGAGAAATTATAAAGATTATTTAATTGAAAAAAACTTAAAAGTTAGATATATTGAATTTTGTGAAAAAACAAAAAATGAAACTTATGAAGCAGCTTTAAAAAAAGTTCTACTCAAAGAAAAAATAAAAACTATAAAAACTTATTTTATTGAAGATAAATTTTTTAGAAAAAGAATTGAAAAGTTTTGCTTTGAAAATAAAATTAAATTAATTGTTATTGAAAGTCCAAATTTTTTATGTTCTACTTTTGAATTTAAAAAATATTTACAAACTGTAAATAAAAAACCTTTGCTAAATTCTTTTTATATTTTGATGAGAAAAAAATTTAAAATTTTTGTAAAGGAAAATGGAAAACCTTTTTTTGATAAATGGAGTTTTGATTTTGAAAATAGAAAAAAAATGCCAAAAAATACTTTTTTGGCAAGCATTAAAATTGATGTAAATAATAAAAATTTAGAAGATGTTAAAGTTTTATGTGAAAAATTTTTTAGTGAGAATTATGGAGAAGAAACAAATTTTTATCTTCCAACGACTTTTGAAACTTCAAAAAAATGGTTTGAAAAATTTTTAGAGGAAAGATTTTTTAATTTTGGAAATTATCAAGACAGCATAGACGAAAAAACTTTTTTATTTCACTCAGTAATTTCTCCCCTTTTAAACTCTGGGCTTTTATCTCCAAAATATATTGTTTTTAGAGCAATAGATTTTTATGAAAAAAACAAAAATAAAATTTCTTTTAACACAATTGAAGGATTTTTAAGACAAATTATTGGGTGGAGAGAATTTATGAGAGGAGTGTATAATAATTTTGATTTAAACAAAAATTTTTTTAATCACAAAAATAAATTAAATAAAAATTGGTATAATGGAGAAACTGGAATTTTGCCCTTAGATAATGCAATTAAAAAAGTAGTGAAAAATGGATATTTAAATCATATTGATAGGCTTATGATTATTTCAAATATTATGCTGCTGTGCAGAATTGAACCAAAGGAAGTTTATAGCTGGTTTATGGAACTTTTTGTAGATAGTTTAGACTGGGTTATGGATGGGAATGTTTATGGAATGGGACAATTTTCAGATGGAGGAATTTTTGCGACAAAACCATATATTTGTGGTAGCAACTATATTTTAAAAATGTCAAATTACAAAAAAGATTCTTGGTGCTTTATTTTAGATGGACTTTATTGGAAATTTATTTATGACAATAAAAAGGTTTTTGAAAAAAACCAAAGAATGAGTATGATGGTAAAAATTTTAGAAAAAAAAGATAAAAATAATTTAGAAAAATTGTTTAAACTTGCTGATAATTTTATAGAAAAAAACACTAAATAAGGTGGATAAAATTTTTGATAGGGGACAATTCAAAACATTTAAAGAATGTCTGCATTGTAAAAGAAATTTTACCAATAGAAGGAAATGGAAAAATAATTTTGAAGCAGTCAAGTTTTGTTCTAAAAAATGCAGAAGTGAATTTAAGAAAATTAATAAAGATACCTAAAAGTTAAATTTATTCTTACTTCTTTTTTCTTTTTTGTTTTTCTAATTTCGTGAAAATAATTCCTTTGGGATTTGTTTTTCATTAAAAGAAGAGAATTGTTTTCTAAAACTATTTTGTAAGTTTCTTTTGTTTTTTTATTTGTAATTATAAAATCTCTGCTTTCTCCAAAACTCAAAGAAATAATAGCTGGGGTTTCACCAAGTTCTTTTTCATCATCACTATGTTTTCCCATGCTATCGTTTCCATCTCTATAATAATTTATTAAAACAGAATTCAATTTAACCTTAAATTTTTTCTCACAGATTTTTTTAATTTCTAAAATTTCTTTTGGCATTTTTTCTTTTTTAAAAATTTGATTTGAATAAATGTAATCTTTAGCTCCAAACCATTTTATTAATCTTGGCTGAAAATATGTTTTTCCAAAAAGGGTTATTTTTCTTTTTTCATAAACAATTTTTTCTTTTAAAAATTTGAAAAATTTTTCTGCTAAAGCTTTTTCTAAAAAATTTTGAAGATATAAAAAATCGTCATTTAATTTTGTTATTAGCTTCATAAAAAATAATAACAGCTGATTTTTTGCGACGGAATTTCGTAAGAGTGGCGTTTAAAAGAAGTAACCACTAGTAGAAAAGCCAGTAAGAGTTGCTTTATCTCAACGGCAAGACTACTAGAAAAAATCTAACACAAATTTTTTATACGAGGAAGATTAGTATGAAAGATGCAAAAAATTCAAAACTAGTAGCAGAATCCGCTAAAGAAAAACTGCAGAAAAATAATAAAAGTTTCTCACGCAAAAGAATTCTACTTTTTTCTTTTGCTTTTGCTTTTTTTATTTTAATTATAGGAGGAGGCTTCGCTTTTGCGCATAAGAAAAAATATAAGGACCGAAGAATGATGAACAACAGTTCCGCCTGCATCGGTTTAGTATTCTGCAGCTTTATGGAGGATGAAAAAACCTTTTTAGCAGAGAACGATAAAGATAATGATGAACAGTTATCTAAAGAGGAATTCCTTGCTGCGCATCAAAAGCGCTTTCAAACAATAGACCAAGATCAAGATGAGCTGCTCTCCCGCTCCGAACTAGAGCAAGCAATAATGCAGCTAAGAGAACAGTGGGAAGAAAAAGAAAACAAAGGCAAGAATTACGAGAAGCAGTGGAAAAAACGCTCTGCTAAAACCATGAGTCGTAATTTGATTGTCTGGTTTGATGAGGATGAAGACACTAAAATTTCCCTTGAAGAAACTGAAGCACCGCTTTCAGAGCTGTTTTATAGGTTAGACCGCAACGAAGATGACCGGATCAGTGTAAGGGAAGTAAAACTCGCCAGGTTTTACACTCGCTGGCAGAGCGACAGGAAAAAAGTTCGTCAATGGGTGAGAGAACACCATCACCACGATGATGACGACGATTACTACGATGATGACGACCATCATAGAAAGTCTAAGCAAAAGAAGAGGGATTATTAGCAGCCTATAAAACTATTTAAAGGAAAGGGCCGCTGGATTGCTAAAGAGGGACTGCAGCCAGCTGCCTTAGCTTTTTTTCTACATCTTTTGGCCTTTTTGCTTGAGCTATCCTTGAGCTCTCACTGGAGTAAATTTTGAAACAAGCGGTGGAGCGTGAGGCGCTGCTAATGCGAAAGGTCGCCGAGGGAGATGAAACCGCGAGCCGGATTTTGGTAGAAGAAAATCTTCCTAAGGTGCTTGGCTTAGCGAGACGGTGGCTTAAAGAGGAGGCGGAAGCAGAAGAGGTGACACAGGAAGTGTTTCTAAAACTCTGGCAACAGGCGCCGCGCTGGCAAGGGAAGGCAACGGTTTCCACCTGGCTCTACCGCGTTACTCTTAATACCATTTATTCCAGCGCGCGGAAGAAAAAAATGTTACTGGCTCTGCAGGCGCAAGCAGAGAAAACGCTACTGGAGGGACAGTCTGTTGCCCCTCTCTTAGAGGAGAAGGCAGTTTCTTCGCTTCCATCGTTAGAAAAAATGCAGCACGCCTTAAAAAAGTTAGCGCCCCATGAGCAAACCATTTTGCAGCTTTTTTACTTCGAAAAGAAAAATCTACAAGAAGTGGGAGAAATTTTAGGGCTAAAAACTGCTGCAGTAGAGTCTCTCCTAAGGCGTAGCCGCCGGCGCTTAAAAACTATTTTACTGAATTCGGCGGTTGATAAAAAAAATAAACCTCAATCCGTTAGTTTTTTGAAGAAAAAATTGGCGTTACCATTTCTACCCTGAAAAAAGGAGCTGTATATGCCTGCTTCTCATTCTAAAAAAGCTCTGAAAAAGCTACTGTTAAAGTATGGCACCAACAAAACAGTCTGGCCTAAGGAAAATAGAAAACAGTTCCAAGCAGCACAGCAAAGCAGCACACTAAGAACAGTGTGGCAAAGCGAAGCAATGCTGGAAAACTGGTTAGAAGCAGCATTTAAAAAAGAAGCGCAAGCTATTAAAGACACGCTCAGCCCCGCGCTAAAAGCACGCGTCTTAGAGCAAGCCGAGGGCCTCAACAAGAAATCGCTAAAAAAGCAATGGCAAGAATTCTGGAATTCTCTTTTTCCTAAGCACAGTTGGTACTGGCCGGCAGCCTCTTGTTTGTCTATTGTATTTCTACTTTTTTATATGCAGCTCTCTTTAAGCCAGAGCTTAGAAACGAATTTTTTAGAAAAGCAAGATTTTACCACAGAAGTAGAATATTTCTTAGGCGTTCCCTTAAAAAATGCCGGCGCTTCCTCTAGTAAAACAACGCCTACCTTCTCTCCTCTAAAAGAAAAAAAATAATTCAGTGACTATGAACCGCTTAACTAAATGGATTCTTATTGTCTCACTTTCGGTGAATATTGCCTTGCTTTTAGGAATTGCCATTTCCTTCTTCACTTACTCGCACTATTTTTATCGTCGGCCTCACAGCCACCACGAACTGTTTTTAGCGCCCTTCCGTATGCATAAAATCTATCCGCAAAAGCGTTTTGAGAAGCACCAACGAGCAAGTAAAAAAGAATTTTTTAGAGAGCTCTATCGAAATCATCCTCACTTATTAGTCCTGTTCTTTGAAATTCGGGAACTGCAGGGAGAATTTATGGCGCACTTAGGAGAAAACTCTTTTGACAGAAGAGCCGCAGAGGCAACGCTGCAGCAGCTGCAGCAGCAACTCCAAAAAGGCTATGAAGAATTTTATCCCTTACTGCTCGACTGGGTTCAGAAGCTCTCCCCTAAGCAACGCAGAAAATATCTCAGGCAATTTCTGCCACCAGAAGAGTGGGAAAGAGACGAAGAGGAGGATGAATGAAACAACAAAAGCCCTAACCGAAATTTTAAGCCGGTGCTATAGGCGCACCTGGTCTTTGCTAAGGCCTTTGATTGGTCTGCAGGTAGAGCAAATAAAGGGCCAATTGTTCGTACTCTTCTTCTACTAAAAAAGGGTACTTAGGCATTGCGCTTTGGGGCTGTGAAACTATTCCATTTTTTATAGAGTAAATTATTTCTTCCTTTGAGCTGCCCTGTTTGTACTGATCTAGGCGGCGAAAATCACGGGGGCGCTGTTCTGCCGGCCAGTTTCTGGCCTTAGCGCCATCACCAGCCCCCCAAACCCCGTGGCACTTAACACAGCCGCGCACATGGTAGCTACGTTGCCCTAGTCTTATTTTTTCAAACCCCTCATTTTTCACAAAGGCAGAAGTAGTCTGGTTTTTTAAAGCACTGGTTTTGGGTTTAGGGCCTCTCAGCAACACCAAGACCGTGAAGAGCAAGGTTCCTAAAGCAATGCTCAGCAAGAAACCAAAAAAGATGAGCTGACTTTTCTGCTTAGGAGTGAGCTTAGCGCCTAGCTTTTTCTTTTTGTCAGACATTACACTAGGCAACGGGTTGCCTTAAAACAACCTTCATGTTTTCTGGTATCACCTTGCGTGGATAGGAAAGATGAATTTCGTGATAAAAACCATTTTCCTCGAGTTCATTCATGGAGATAAATTTTCGAAGCTCCTTCCGCGAGTAAATTTCAGACCCAATCTTTCCATAGTGCATGATCTGCACACACTTGCCCAGCGGCACCTTTTCAGAAACAATTTCTTCCGCTAAAACGAAGTTTTTTCTCCGCAAGGCATAGTCTTTTGTTTCTTCAATCATCTCTTCGGTCATGAAGGGATACTTGCGAATGAGAAGAATCCAGTGCCATTCTTCCTCTGGCACTTGTTCTTGAAAACCTTCTCCTTCCACCCAGCGCATAATCTCTAATTTAGGCACAGAAAAGTTAAGGTCTTGCTTTTTTGCCAGTTGCTGCATCAGCTTGCTGAAAAGAAAGATTGCATTAACTTTGTTGTTAAATTCGTTTCCTAAAGTTTCTCCTTGGCCTTTAATACGCAAGTAGTCATACTCTTTAAGCTCGATGAGAGCTGGTTGATTAGGAGCAGAATAGTAAGAAGGGTCTTGTTTTACTAAGTTATATTTTGCTTTGGTGTTCATTTTTTCTATTATTTTTTAAGCTAAAGTTTAAGTTTAATAGTATCGAAAAGAGGGGGTTAAGAAGAAAGTATTGGAGGAGTTTTAGTGGGAAGAATGGCTTGGTCATGCAAAAACCACTCTTCAAACAACGCCCGAGCCCAGTGTTCTAATCGAGCTGGGCTTAGTTCGGCTTGATTATCATCATCCAAAGCGAGCCCTAAAAACTTTTCATTTTCTACCCCTTTAGAATGGATAAAAGTGTGACCTTGGGTGGTAGTAGCGCCTAATAAAGTAGCTCCCCTCTGGCGCAACTTGTGCCCCACTATTCCCAGAGCGTCTTGATAAGTTTCAGGATAGCCCACTTGATCTCCCAACCCAAAGAGCGCAACATACTTGCCCGTGAAGGTTAAAGAGTCGAGGGCTTCAAAATGTTCCTGCACATCCGCCTGCAGCTCTCCAAAATTCCAAGTGGGCAAGCCAAGAACGAGAAAATCGTAACGCAGCAGCTCTGCTGGAGCAATCATTCCTAAGTCTTGCGGCTGTTCTTTTATTTTCCACTGCCTCCAGCTAGAATTAGGCTTACTCTGCAGCGTGATAAGCTGCTTTTCTAAGAAAGTGAGTAAGTCTAAGGCACGATTTGCGGTATTACCCGTTTCAGAGCCGTAGCAGACACCAGTTAACATTTTTTTCTATGCTTTGCTTTGTTTATAATAAATGCTTGCTTTACTGCCGATTATTATAACATGTTGGACTTGTTACACAAGCAGAGTTAATAAATTTTAATTTCGTTTTTTACTAGCACTCGGGACTTGCTCAAGAAGCATCAAAAATAGAAAGGCGCCGCTCTTGAGACAGTAGCACTAAGCAAAATAATCTATATAATTGGAGGATTTCAATGCAGAACGTTTTTATAAAAGCCCTAGTGCATTTTGCAGAAAAAGATTTTTATGTGGTCTTGCTCTTTAAAATTTTTAACCTTAATGAAAATAAAGAACCAAAGCTGGTTTCAAAAGAGGAAGCAAAAGCGAAAATAAAATATGAGCTTTACGTTGGAATCTCAAAATTCTTCTCTGATTTTAAAAACTTCTCTCTCACTACCTCTCCTGGAAAGATCTTAAAGGCCATTTTAGAAGTAAGAAATAAAAATTTTGACTCAGAGGTAGCTAACTATCAAAAAATTTACAGCGAGCTACGAAATGACCTTCATTTCCTCTCCATCGCGCCAGAAGATTGGAGTGATTCCAATGCAGCTGCGAGAAAAACTTTTGAAGAGTCAATCAACGAAGTGCTCCCTAAAATCTTTCGAGATCGTTCTTTTTCGCTCTCCTTAGAATATGAATACTCTCCGGTAGACGTTTCTTTAGAAGAATTGTTAACCGACACAGAAAATGAAGAAGAAAAAGAGGAGAATTATGTTCCTTGTCAGGTAATTTTAAATCCTGTAAAGGGTATTCCCTTGTTAGAGCTAAAAAAAGGGGATCTGCTTGAGATTAAGTTAGAAGGGGGGCGTAAAACAGAATCCCAACAGAGAGGGGTTGAAGAAAAACAGCAACTCGTAAAGAAAGCGAGAATAAAAGTGGTTTCCTACGACGGGGAGAATAAGGAAATACATGTGATTGCTGATCTAGGAGATGGGGTTTTAGGAAAAGTGCAGGAAGAAGAAAACATTAGAGTGCAAGCTAAGCGAGGAAGACCAAGAGCAGTCAACCGTGCTTCTAACTCAAGCGCCCCTTCACTTACCTCAAGAGAAAAAAAAGTGTTAAATAATGCCAATAGTGGCGGAGTTAGCAAGAGTGGAACGCTTTTCTTATTAGCAATTTTAATTTTCTTAGGAATAATTTTTTTTCTCTTTGTCTATCAACGTTAAGGGTAATAAGGAATACTAAATTTTTATTTTTAAATGTTGAGGAAACTGCTCTTAATTGATTGTTACGGTTTTTTTTATAAGGCTCACTTCGCTTTTCTTAGTAATCCGTTACGCAACCGCAAAGGACAAGTAACCTCAGTTATCTTTGCTTTTTTTGGATTCCTGAGACGCTTGCTTGCAGAACGCAATTCTCATTTATTGCTGTGTATTTTAGATTCCAAAGGCCCGACCCATCGCCATAAAAAAGACCCCAACTACAAACTTAATCGCCCGCCGATGCCGGAAGAGCTGCGCGAACAGATTAAAGCAGTGCGGGAGATGTTACCACTACTGGGCTTGCCGCTTTTAGAAAAATCCGGTTATGAAGCAGACGACCTCATTGCCAAGTACGCCAAGGAAGGTAGAGAGCTGGGGTTTCAAGTGGAAATTTTTTCTTCTGATAAGGATCTTTATCAATTAGTAGACGGCCACACAAAGCTGGTGTTAATGGATAAGAGAAATAAAAACTATGAAGAAATTGACGCTAA
The DNA here is from genome assembly GCA_028564885.2 of Zoanthus sanctaehelenae. Taxonomy (NCBI): domain Eukaryota; kingdom Metazoa; phylum Cnidaria; class Anthozoa; order Zoantharia; family Zoanthidae; genus Zoanthus; species Zoanthus sanctaehelenae. The sequence continues at coordinate 8,213 of JAOTRI020093490.1, read as the reverse complement.
GAAAGTAAAAATAAAATTTAAGGTGGAGCCGTGCCAGATTGCAGATCTGCTAGCTTTAATGGGAGACAGCAGTGATAATGTGCCGGGCGTGGCAGGAATTGGAGCTGTGCTGGGAGCAAAATTATTGTCTGCTCATGGAAATTTAGAGACTCTTTATGAAACCGTAGAAAAAACGCCAACAAGCTTTTCTGCAGCGCTACACCGGAAGCTCAGCGAAGGAAAAAAGCTGGCGTTTCTTTCCAAGGAACTGGTAACGTTAGAACAAGAAATTCCTGATCTGCCTGCTTTAAAGGAAATTGAAGAACAAACCGTAGAGCAAGCCGCTTTGCTTAAGGCTTTTACTGAATATGAATGTTTTTCACTCATTAAAGAGTTTGGCTTGGCACCCCTCTCCCAAGACAAGGGGAAGACCATCCGCCAACTCCTGGAGGAAAAAGAAAGACAGCAAGGGAGTTTTTTAGCGCCGCCCTCAGCAACGTCTTCAACCCCATCTAAGAGGACGGCAACAGTAGCGCATCCAGCCCTAGTCCCTTTTGAGCGGCAGGAAATTGTAAGGCCTTGGGAAGAAAAACAACTCGACCCTTTATTAAAGCAATTAGCCCAAAGCCAATCCTTCACTTTCGATTTAGAGACCACTTCACTAGACCCTTATGTAGCAAAAGTAGTGGCAGTAGTATTCGCTTTTTCCGGACAGAAGAGCTTTTATCTACGATTAGTAGAAGAAAAAAACGGAGCGTTAGCAGACCATAGTCAAAGTGTTTTAAAGCAACTCAAACCTTTTTTTGAAGCTGAAAAGATAAAAAAAATTGGGCATAATCTTAAGTTCGAGTATTCTATTTTAAAGCAACAGGGCATCACACTGCGGGGCATGGGGCATGACACCATGCTTTATGAATATCTCCTTGCTGCAGACCGAAACCGCTTCAAATTAGAAAATCTGGTTTGGGATTATTTTCAGTTCGAAAAAAAGAGCTATAAAGCACTCACTAAAGACACTACCGAGTTGGTGTCGGTGTCTCCGCAAGCACTCAAAACTTACACTTTTGAAGATGGAGAGTTCACCCAGCGACTTTTTGAAGCACAGCAGGGAAAATTAGATGAAAAACAGCAAAGGCTCCTACTTACTTTAGAGCTACCTCTTATAGAGGTATTAGCGGAAATGGAGCTAGCAGGAGTGCATTTGGAAGTAGGATTGCTGCGCCAACTTTCCGAGCGGCTACACAGACAGCTGGCTTTGGAAAAAGAAAAAATTTATGCTTTAGTGGGTGAGCGCTTTAACATTAATTCCACCAAGCAGCTCCAAAACATTCTTTTTGAAAAATTAAAGCTAAACCCCATAAAAAAAACCAAAACCGGCTTCTCTACAGATAATTTTGTTTTAGAGCAGCTGGCTAGAGAACATGAAATAGCAGAGGTATTACTTGAATACCGCCGGCATGCCAAGCTGCTCTCTACCTACCTAGATGCACTGCCCAACCTGCTGAATCCAAAAACCGGAAAACTCCACACTAGTTACAATCAATTTGTAACGGCGACCGGAAGACTTAGCTCTAACAATCCTAATCTACAAAACATTCCCATAGGAGTAGAAAGCGAGGGAATTCGCCGCGCCTTTATTGCGCCACCGGGGTTCAAGATGGTTTCTATTGACTATTCTCAAGTGGAGCTTAGGGTTTTAGCGTTTCTCTCTAAAGACGAACTGCTTTTAGAAGCTTACGCTAAAAAACAAGACATCCATCGCCATACTGCCAGCTTGATTTTTGGGAAACCATTAGAGGAAGTTACCGCTGCAGAACGTAGTCGAGCTAAGACCATCAACTTTGCAGTACTTTATGGCAGCTCGGCCTTTTCGTTAGGAAAAACCCTTTCCATTTCTACTAGCGAAGCCCAAACCTTTATCGACAGCTACTTTAAAAATTACCATGGAGTAAGGCGTTATTTGAAGGCGGTTTTAGAAAACGCTCGGCGCGAAGGATGGGTGGCAACTTACTACGGCCGGCGCAGACGAGTTCCGGACCTGGGAGCAAAGAATTTTTCTCTGCGCTCGCGCGCCGAACGAATTGCCTTTAACACTATTATTCAGGGGACGGCATCAGACCTCATCAAATTTGCAATGGTTAATCTGCATAGCAAATTTAAAAGCGGCGCCTTAGCAGGACAGATGGTGATGCAGGTGCATGACGAGCTGGTGTTCTATATTTGTGAAGAAAAAGTAGCGAGCTTGGTGCCTTTATTAGAAAAAGAGCTTATAGCGATAAAACCATTCGACACTATCTTGGCGGTAAATTCTACGGTGGGAGATTGCTGGGAAAAATAAAGGCGTTCACTTCATCCGTCTTGGGAAAAAAGCGCTTGTGCAGTATTTTGAGAAGCGCCCTGCAGAGTTGCTAATTTTTCCTGACGCCGCTTTAAGGTAGGAGAGCCGTTTTGCCTTAACAGCTTTTTTAAGGCGCTTTTTAGCTCGGTCTGCTGCACCACCACCAACTCTTCCCTTAAAGCCATTACAATCTCTTTGAAATGGAAAGTGTAAGGCCCCACCACCACCCATCTCGCCCTGTGAGTGCCAATCACTCTACCTGCTCCAACGCTAAGGGGCTCTAACAGGTTGTGTCCGCCGATAGGAAGAAAACTTCCCCCCATCAACACTACCTCACTGTTACGATAAGCAGAGTGCAGCTCGCCATAAACGTCCAAAAGCAAGAGCGCGGGCGTACTGGCTTTATTTTTCAGCGCGGTTTTTTTGGTGAAGGAAAGCTGCTGGCGCTTCAAAAAAGCCTCCCAGCGGTCGAGCTGTTCTAGCTTTCTCGGCGCTAAGATAAAAAGACACTCTTTTCTCAAAAACCATTCCCGAAGCTGCGGAAAAATTGCAACAAATTCTTTATAATGAAAAGAGCCTAAGGTGATGACTCGACGTTTTTCTTGAAGCGCCTTTGTTAGAGCTGCATTCAATGCTTCACTGCCGGGCAAAGCTTCAAAGTCGAATTTAAAATTTCCCATCACCTGCACTTTAGCCGCACTCACACCGAGGCGAAGAAAATTTTGTTTTACCGAGTGAGAAACAACATAGCTTTTCTCTAAAGCCGTAAAACAGGGCTTAAAAACCCAACCCCAGCTGCGATAACGCAACATTTCTCTTTTGAAAAGCGTCGCATTCACTAAGTAAATGGGAACCGCTTTTTGTTTAAGACACTGAATCCAAAGCGGCCACACCTCCATTTCCACCAAGATCACCTTCCGCACTTGATAGTGCTTTAAAAGTCGCTGATAAGCGAAGTGATTTTCTAAAGGAAGAAAATGGAACGCATCTGGTAGCTTACTAGCTGCTAAAACCGGAAGCAATTCTTCATTAAAACCGGTTACTAGTAATTTGAAGCGATTTTTCACAGCCGCACTTTGCTTTAAGGCTTTTATAAAAGGTTTTGCCGTGTTCCACTCTCCTAAGGAAGATACATGAAGCCAGAGATGTGCTTTAGCAGGGGCGGGATGGCTTAGCTGCAGGAAGCCTAATTTCTCTAACAGGTTTCTCCTGCTAAGACACTTCGCTAAAAAAAGGCTCCCCCCAAGCGCCGCAAGCAAGGGCCAAGCAGAAAAAGAAAGCAAGGTTAGCCAGAATAACCGCACGAAAAAAGTAAATTTTTTTTGTTTTTCCTTGACAAAAACAATGAATAAATTATACAATCAATCTAATGAAAGTCTAATTAGCCCTTAGCTTGGAGCTGTCGCCAGCTGTGTCCAGCCATTACCAGCTGCTGATAGCTACCGCCTTGGGGCGCTTAGCTTTTCAAAAAGGTTGGTTCAATTTTTATCTTTTCCTCGATAGCTCAGCGGTAGAGTAGGTGGCTGTTAACCACTTGGTCGTAGGTTCGAATCCTACTCGAGGAGCCTTATTTTTCTCCTGATGCAGTCGCTAAACTTTTTTGACCGCTGGCGCTTTGCTCTGCTGCGTTTGTATTGGAAGCTAAGCAGTCCAGTAGACCATGTTTATTACTACGACAACTATCCCACACTCAGAAAGCTCTCTCAGTTCATCCATGCCTTACTCTCTCCTCGCAAGGAGGCGGTAGGAAAAATGAAAGGATTTTTAATCCAGTTGCCGCTCTGGGGCCGAGGCGTAACAAAATATTATTATCGAGATGGTTTTTATGAAAAGGGCACTACTAAGGTGGTGGAAGAGCAGCTGGAACCAGACGACCTTTTTATTGACATCGGCGCTAACATTGGCTATTTTTCTTTGTTAGCGGCCACTTTAATCACTAAACAAAAAGGAAGAGGAAAGGTAGTGGCCTTTGAGCCGATGGCCGCCTCGCTAGCTTTTCTAAAAAAATCAATCGCACTTAACAAATTAAACAACATTTCTTACCACACTTCCTTAGTAACAGACCAGGTGGGGGAAGCTGATTTTTATATCTGCGGTAAAGAAGAAGTCTCTCCCATAAACACTATGTTTTTAGAGGAGACGGAAGAAGGGCAAGTAAGACGAAGCCCTACCACCTCCTTAGACGCCTTCTGCGCCGCCGAAAAACTAACTCCCAACTTTATTAAAATAGATGCCGAAGGGGCAGAGCCGCTAATTCTAAAGGGCGCCCAGAAATTGCTTAAAAACAAAGCCTTGCCTTTAAAGCTGCTCATAGAAATAGTTCCTGCTCGATTTAAAAAATTAGGCTTTAACGTTAAAGCGGTACTGGAGGAAATGCACGCTAATGGCTTTCAAATTTTTACCATAGAAAAAGCAGGCCAGCTTAATGCACTCACACAGTTCTCTTTAATAGACCAGCAGTTAGAAAAAGCTAAGGCTTTAGAGTACAATCTTTTTCTTCTGCGTGAAGCAAAAAAGCCTAAGGCAAGCGGTAAGCGGAGTAGTGCCAGTGCAGGAAAGAGAAAGAAAGTCAGGCGCTTTCAGCTTAGAATAAAAAAGAAAGCTTAGCGCCGAAGTGACGTGGGTCGCCCAACTTAGAGGGGATCAAAGTGGAGAAGGGAAGTGCAAAAGAAAGATAACGTTTATCGAGCACATTTTTCATCCACAGGCTTAAAGTGAATTTGGAATAAGTGAAGTTAGTGGTGAGGTTGATGAGAGAATAAGAGGGCTGAGTGGTGGTATTTTCTGCATTATAAAAAATTTGGGAGATGTATTTATAATCAATCCTATTCACCTGCGAAAAGGGCAATTTGAAAAGCTCTAATTTGTATTCATGCTCTAAGGCCAGGAGCAGGGTATGTTTTGGCACAAACGGTTGATAATTATGCCGTAGCTCTTCCCCTGCGGCATTTTTGAAAGACAAGAAGGTAGCTTCGTTAAAGCCAAACACGGTTTCAAAGGCAAAACCCCAAAGTAAAGGAGAGCGTATTTCCCACTCCCCTCCCCAGCTTTGCGAAGCACCGCTATTTTGAATTCCAAATTCAAATAAGCCATCTTCACTGAAAAAAACATTCACCTGCTGTTTTTGCCAGTAGATATAAAAAAAGCTAGTATTAAAAGAGAAGCGCTTTATTGCCCCTTTAATTCCTAGCTCGCTGTGCCAGCTATCTTCCGGTTCGTATTCTACTCTGGCTAAATCTGAAACAAAACCATTAATGCCACCGCTGCGATAGCCGCGTGCCACCGAGGTGTAGAAAAGCGTGGTGGGAGAAAAATACAAATTAAAACCGAGCTTGGGAGCGTAATTGAAATTATTTTTTTTTAAGCTTCTTTCTGGAGTAACTTCTGTCTGCCCGAAAGGGTAAGCCGAAGAACGCTCATACTCCACCGTCTTGTCAATGGCAATGCCTTTATGCTCATATTCACCGCGTAGCCCCAAGATAAAATGGAGGTTGTCTCGCAGGGGATAGGTTAGGCTGCCAAACAAGGCAAGACCATAAAGTGCTTCCCCAGTGTTTATAAAAACCGTATTGGGAATTAGTACGCTACCAGTTTTTAATTGAGTTTCTGCTTTACGGTTTTGAAAATAGAAATAGCTGCCGAGCAGCCAAGTGAACCATTCCCCACTAAGCTCGGTAGAGGTTATTTTGAATTCTTCAGTTACCAAGTGCTGCGAAATTTTTAAATCCACTTCGCCAAGGTCCTGCTGAGAAAAATCGGTATCTACCCCTAAGGTGTTTTGAAACAGCTGGTAGGTGGTGATGGAAGAAAGTTTTAGATAAGCGGTTTCGCTAGTTATTTTCACGAACTGGTCGATCACTTGCTTGGTGTTATAATTTTCTTTATTTTGAGTTAACACAAACGGATTTTCAAAAGCGGCTTCCGCCGTGGGGCTATAGGGAAAGGCCGCTTCTTTTAGTCCTTCATATTTCCCTCGCAAACTCAAATTAAAAAAGCGATTAAAAAATAACTCGAAAGCTAAGTAACCTCCATAGGCCTGCTCTCCACCACTCGACACTCCTAAGGTGCGGTTCACAAAGAAGCCGTCGAATTGATGGTAATTGCCGCCGGTTTTTAAGAAAAAACGGTTATCAAAAAGGGGGAAAGAAAAATCTAACGCATAGCTTTGTCTACCAAACTGCCCCCACTCTGCACTGCCTTTAGCAGAAAAACGGTTGGGCGGTGCATAGGTTTGAATGTCTATCACCCCTCCCATCGCGTTCCGGCCGTAGAAGGTGCCTTGAGGGCCTTTTAAGATTTGAATGCTTTTAAGGTTATTAATGTAAACGGGAAAGGTGTAGGTTTGAAATTGTGACACTCCGTCGATGTACATGCCAATGAGCGGCTCTACGGTGTTCACACTGGAGATGCCGCGGATGGCAAAGAAGTGCGTGAAGGCAGAACCAGTAGAAAGCGAATGCAGATTGGGCGCCAGAGCGGAAAGTTCTTCGGTGCCGTCTAACTGCATTTTTTCAATTGCACTCTGGTCTAAGGTGGTGGAGGAAAGTCCTTGGCGCTCCGCTTGTGCTTGCGGGCTGGCTTCCCTCACCCGAAACACTTCTAAGGAGGGGAGTTTTCTTAGAGTGAAGCTCAGCTGCGCTAAGTTTAGCTTTGCTTGGGGGTCGATAAAAATAGTCTGGCTCTGATAACCCGGCTTATTAATTTTAAGAAAGAAGGGCTGGGCCGGCGTTAAGCCACTCTCGCTTAGGTCTAGCTGGAACCGGCCGGTAGCTTCAGTTTTTACCGCAGGGGAATTTTCTAGCTCAGTAGAAATGGTCTTAAGCGCCGCTACGGAAGCTGTCGCAACAGGCTGCTGTTTTTGATCTAAAATTTTTCCTACCACTAAAAAACCAAAAAGCGAATTAGGGAAAAACAGCGTTAAAAGCAGGTAAAAGCAACCGGCACGTTTTGATAGTCTACCCTTCCAAGCAAGCTTTTTTAGCTTCATAATCCCCAAGCCGCCGTCTTTTTAAGCGCCCTAACGATTAGGGGGCGGCCGGACACTGGCCAGCCGGAAAACCGCTAGCCCCTTCAATCGCTTCATAGCTAGCCCAGAGCACCTCGAAAATACTACTGCTACCGGCCACTTCAATCGCATGTCCAGCATTTTCTGCAGTCAAGGTTTTTTCCGCCTTGGCGCGATTGTACGATTCGTATCCAGGATAGCTAGGGAAAATACTATTTTCTTGAAAATCATAACGGCTACCAAAATTGAACTGCACTTTTCGCTTGCCAGTAGTTTTTTCAAAGTTTTTAAAGTAAAGAATTTGCGACATGGAACGATTGCTAAAACTTTTGTTATTAAAGGATTTTTTATAACCCTCTAAAACAATTTTTGCATTTTTCCATTGCTCCTCGTTGTCTAAGTAGTTGTTAGTGATGTCATGCCGCACAATAAAATAATTACTCGCCACTAAACGGTTGTTGCTTTCGGGAAAATAAGCAAAAGAATTATGCTGAGGGTGATAGATCTGACTACGCCATTCATAACGCACAGCGCCATCTGCATTGGTGGTAAAATGCCAACAGTCTTGATAAGTTTGAGCGCCACCAGAAATTGACGGGGCTAACACCTGGCCGGCCCAATACACTCCAGTTAAGTTGGTCAGGGAAAAACTCTCAATCGCAAAGGGATACACCGTCTCCTGAGCCGCAGACTTAATGGGGTTATTAGTAGAACATCCTAAAAGAAAAAGAGCTACAAAAAGCGCCGCCCCAATGCGAATAAGACGCCTTAAAAACACTTGCCTTAAGTTTGAAATTAACGAGAGAGCAATGGTAGCAGAGTGGGACTGACTGAGAAAAAGTCGCAGTGAATAAAATGTTTTCATAATGCATTCCTAATAAAGGTATTTTT
>JAOTRI020093479.1:0-15242 GCA_028564885.2 Zoanthus sanctaehelenae | reverse complement strand
TAAAGAAACTACTAAAGTTTGCTTTAAAACCAAAGTCGAAACATGTTTTTTTGTTTAACAAAGATTGAATTTGTTAACTCAGTACTGTATCGTGCGGGTGGTTTAGACCCTTTTAGGAGTCAAAGGGTTAAGAAAAGCTCTTTTAAGAATTTTGTTCCATAAAACAATTTTCTAAGAAGCACACAGTACCTTGCTGCATGTTGATATCTAAAGTCTGACTTGCTTGTCCAGGTTCATCATCAACTCCTGATGTAATCAGTGAAACATCAGGAGCTTGAATGTTTTCATTACTGGCTTGTTGCTCATTCTGGAGAAAACAAAAAGAAATAGACCTGTGGAAACAGACTCACCAAAGTACAGTTCTACAGTTTGTAGAATAAAAAATAAATAGCGAGGCAACTTCTTAATAAGTATAAGCTAAGTAAAGCTAAATCCTTTTCTGAGCCTAGTGGCCTATGGGGCTGGTGCTTATCTCCAGTTTCGTATTATTAAGCGAATGGGAGTCTTTGACCCTTCCTGGACAGGACACTAATTGCAGGTTAGCTCCCAGCAGATGCTGGTTCTCATTTACCTACCTCGAGAGGATGGGAAGCTGAGTTGGTTTAGTTGGAAAAGAAGGTCACACAAATATTCAAATCTCAGCCAAATGCCGGGATCTACCCGAGGACCTTGTGGTTGGAAAGCAGAGATCTTACAGTGTCAATCATGTCTGCTCTTAGTTGGTAATAGTAATTGTAACTGTAGTAGTGATCTGAGGAAGCACATGGTTTCGCCTAATAAGTGAGTGAGTATAAAGGGCAAGAGATCCAGGCTTAACAAAATTAATCACGAGTAAAAGTGAAATACAGCCAGAGATAGCAGAAGGCAAAGCATTTAAATTAAATTTTTAGAATGACTGGATTGTCCACATAGCACAGCATTAGTATAGCTGAACTTCTCATGGTGGGGCAATGGCAGTGCTATAAAACCCCAAAAGTTCAGTTGCTGGGATTAACTGGTTGGTTGGTTCATTTTTAATGGTGCATTAATATTAAATAAAATGCAAGAATGTGAAGAGATAACCTTACATGTGTAAAAAACCTTTCTTCGTTTTTAACATTGACAACTAACTATATGACAATTTAGTAATAATTACAGAGTAGTGGGGGAAATATGAGCCTGCAAACACTAAACTATAGAAACTTGTTCTGCATGGCTGATGGCTGTTGTTGGTTGAACTAATCAGCGATGTTCATTAAAATGTTTAGAATAGCTTGTAAACATTATTATTCCTAATAATATGCTAGACAAAGATAAGAAAATTCCAACAGTTTTCCAGGAGTTCTCCGAGGTAGAAAATCTATTAATTTCCACGACTCAACCACAAGCTCTTCCTTAAAACATAAAGAGTACAACTACACATCACCAAAACAATTGTCCAGTTTTCCAGCCAAAGTAAAATGTTAAAAAAATGACCTGAAATTAAGTCTATATAAAATACAAAAAATTTAATTACAAGTTGGATGCTTCTGGAGTTTGATTATTTTTAAGAATAACTGTTCAAAATTTTCCCACAAAATTCTAGGGGTTTTCCAGGGGAACAGGGAAATTATCTGTTTTTTTTCAGAGTTTTCTACAGGAAAAATCAAAATTCCCGGAATTTTCCAGGAATTCCAGTAGAGAGCAACACGACTTTATGACTATTAAATCTGAGTTAGTGTAACTTTGAACAGGGTTACAAGACCGCAATATAAAAGTAAAGAGACGTAAAAGACGTTAATGAACCCTTGTGTAAGTAAATTTCAAAGACCTAGTACAAAATGTTATTGACAAACAGACGTTTTAAATGAATGCAGACAAATAAAAATAACATATACAAACTAACCTGCAGTTGAAGAAAGCCTTCTGGAGGTTCTGAAACTTCTTGAGATAACAAAACATATCCTTGCGCATTGATTTCTTCCTCATCATGCTCGTCTTCCCCGCTACTCGAATCTATCAACTCAATGAAAACTGGTTCGTCCTGCAGTGGCGCATCATCCGAGTCTCTCTCGTCTTCATCTCTCGGAATATCCTTTGGTGATATCTGTGGTGGCATATCTGATTTTCGATGCGTTAAATCAGACATCAGAAGCGCCGAGAGCCGTCATAATCTTGATATTTTTTCATAACTGTAATGATATTTCTCACAATAACACCATGGTCGCCACCACTTTGCAATTTGAGAGCCCGCGAATGAACAGCGGATTGGCAAGGCAAGCACAGGAAGCCTAAGCTATTAGTTATTATTCCAAACTGTGTAAGCCCGTGCGAATTTCGTGCTGAAAACAAGCCAGTTACCTAAAAGTGTTCATTAGGGTCTAGTAAACATGAAAAGTTTTGGTGGCAACTTTGCAACGTGCTAGGACGGGTTTTAAGGAGGGTAGAAAGGCGAAACACACTCCAGTAGTAATAGGCCGCACTTGCAATTCAGAAAAATTGGGCCCAGGAATCCTCAAGCTATCCAACTTAACTAATTTAAAACTACATTGCCAGTGTGGTGGTCCCCGATGGTGTAGTGGTTAGCACTCCTGACTAGATTACAGGGAGACGTGGGTTCGATTCCCAATCAGGGCATATATACCAATTTTTTCTGACAACTATTTATTCAATATCAAGTAATGTGTGGTTCCAGAAAATAACTATAACCCGTGGAAGGTTACTGGAAAATCCAAGGTTTAGAATGAGAAGAGTTCGTGAATGGGCCTTCAATGGGGGTAGGGGCCATTTCTGGTACTACACAATTATTACCACAAATTTAGTCCTAAAGAAAAAAATAAAAACGTTTTGGTTTGTTTAAGGCTGATGAAGTTGTTTTCACAAAATTCCAGGATCTTTCCTTGCGCCCATGAAGAACATTTTAAAATTCCACGAGTTTCCAAGAAACTCCAGCAGTAGACTACATGAACACATCTACATCTACACAAAACGTAATCTTTCATCGAAAAGAGAAATAATTTTATCTGATTAATCACAGACTGACTTTAATTTCTATCGGAATCATTGCTTCTTAAGAGTAATACAAAGGGCATTTAGTAAATAACTACAAAAAGCACATTTCAAGTTGTTTCTTTATAAACTTTAGCGACTAACTGGAAATAGATCTCGGTAAAAGTTAGTTCTAGAAAAGTGCAAAACTAGGAAAGATTGTGATTGGTTAGACTAGAGTTTGAGTAGACATTTGTTTTCTGCTGAAACGCGCAGACATAAAAACGGTATGCGATTCGCTTGGACAGACCTTAGTGTAGAAAAATGGAGGCAACCGAAGGTTTGTGATTGGGTGTACAAGATCTTAGGAAAACCTATTTTCTAAGTAGAAAATAGACATACAAAGAGTTCGGGTACGTCTTATCTGTTTTGTGGTTAACGCATAGCTGTCACACTCCTGTGCATGCAGCTATAATATAAATTCTACAGAATCCGGTATTTAAATGTCACTTAGACCTCCGATCTTTTATGACTAGAGGTTAAGACATCAAGCATAGATAACTAAGGGATTATCAATCAATAAAATTATAAAAATAAAAACGTTTTAGGTCAAAAAATATCAAACTGTTTGTTATGCAACGTGTTTGGTCCTCTTTGAAAGAGAACCTCTTGCTTTAGTATCAACCTACTAAAGGTCTAACACGCATGCTGCATTCTGATTGGCTACTCTACTACAGGTCTATTTGTGATAGGCTACTAGTGGATAAAAGAAGACAGAACATAGTAATGAGCACCGTTTTGCTATAATATCAGAGGATTTCATCCTTTTTTGACCGACTAGTAGGTTTATGATATTAAAACAACTAGAATTCTCAGCCTAATGTACTACGAGTTTGAATACCCTATTTACTCGAATAAACGCCGCCCTCGAACAATTATTCGAGGAGTTCCGTATAACCAGTCAATTTCAATTTCGACATTAACTGAATGTTGTAAATTTGTTCCACAACGACAGAGGAGTTGACTCTCGGGTTTTTTCACAGCGTGAAACTCTCTAGTAATTATATATTTACTTTCAGTCAGGACATAGGAAAATTAACAGGTAGAAAGTGTACCATTGAATAAAAATATAGAAAGAGTAAATTTGTCTAACACAATTTTTAAATAATCGCCGCGACGCTTATTCGAGTAAATACGGTAACCTGTTCGATATAGGGCCTCATGGGACATTGAATCACAGTCTATTCGTCCTCGAGGTCTAAGTGCTGTTCAAACTCATAGAGTTTAAGGATCGCACGATACTCGAGAAGGAATAAAAAACTTTTCTTCACATTGTCTTTGCAGAGTGAAAGTTCTAATTCCATTTACAGTATATCTAAGTTCATTGTACAATGGTTCACGGCAGACTCCTCTGAATCTTAAGCGTTTTCACAGAGATGCCAGTCTACCATTTAGTGTCATTCCTGATAGATGCAGTGGAAAGCGATGCCTCCCGGTCCCAATAACCCCACCCCTTACCACACCCATTCTTCTGATATTAATTCCATTTTTGTTTAGTTTAAAACAGTCATATTCCTTTTCGTTACATTCACAGTATGAACCAATGAAATACAGGATCTATGTACAGGTTGCTTGTTGTACCAGTATCTTGAGTGATTATAAACACATGAATTTAATACTCTTTCATCTTTCTTTGTATGAGCTAGACGTTTCCCCAAGTCCAAAAGATTTTATGTGGCAAATGAAATTCTCAGCAACTGAAGAATGTGAAAACACTAAATGGATGGGAGATGCATGGCATTTCATGATTCAGTGGCGGATGTTAGAAATTCTTCCGGACCTTTGTAATCTGCTAAGGCATTAGCAGTTCTTCTGTCGTGGGGAAGTTCAGATTTCCTTCTGACAAACTTTTTATTTTCTGGCCTTTTCCCAGGTACAACCTGCAACATTTTTAACAAAAATCGTTGAAGAAGAAACATCGTCATAAAGGAAGATAATAAGATATCAAATACTTGAAATCTTGTAATTTTTGGCAACTTTTGGAACAAGAGAAATTGATCCTTTCCATTTTGATTAGCAAATCAGTGCTGCCAATCAGAAACAAAAAAGTTGAAGCTTTGCACTGATTGTTCGATATCTGGATTACAAGCGTCAGAACTAAAGAACAGATAAAGTCGACAATGCGACCACCAAAACACACAACATAAAATAAAAGTTATTCATAAATGGCAGCAATGTTGTTGAAAGAGGTATACATTAAAAATAAGTAACTACGAACTTGGTTATTTGCGATTCCATTAGTTTAGTAATAGTAACTATGAGACAATAACAACCTCCTTAAGAGTAGATAATGCGATTCCATTAGTTTAGTAATAGTAACTATGAGACAATAACAACCTCCTTAAGAGTAGATAATGCAATCCGGCTCATCCTCGGTGTAAGAACCTGTGAAGTCTTTTCTTTGTTTATTTCTTAGTTTAAGGGTTAATATAGGTGCAGATTTTAAATTTCGGTTGTTCCAATTCCGATTTCATAGATGATAATAGTTAAGAGCAGCTGACTGTAAAAATCGGAAATAGCCGAACAAAATTAAAAAATCAAATTTCTTTATGTTTTGGCAGACGAAACCCTTACGTGAACTATTATCGATGATAGCAATTAAACTTTCCTAAGACTTTTAGTTTTTGAGAAATATGGCAAAATGTGAAAAACCATAGACGGCTCGAAATGGAGCTCAAAATTCTTCAGAAAATTACATTAGAATTCTTGATTTTAGTCATTGTCGTTTTTCAGTAATTTATCTTCAATTCACTGACAATCATAATGATTATTTTTCAATAATTACATAACTTAAACCCTTTCACTCCCAATAAGGTATCAACACTCAACTTCTCCTTACATAACAAATACAAACTAAGACATCTGGTAATAAGAAAATAAGAATTAATCAAACATGGAAGACTACTGAAGATTAAAAGTGAAATTCTCTCAAACGTGCTTAATGAAAAGTGAGGGCTCAAGTTGAGAGAACTTAATAATTCATCTGGGAGTGAAAGGGTTAAGCCGGAAAATGATAGCAGCAGCACTGACAGTGCGACGATTTTATCCATGTGATAGAGGAGTAAGGCCAAGGGTACTAGGACGTTCTGACTATTCGCACGGCTTATTCCAAAAGTTGAAGTAGACAATGTTTTAAGTTTCAACGCTACACTTCTTCACTTCTTTTTTATGGTACTGCGAATTTTAAGGCTTAGTAAGGTAGCAAGGTAATTATTATTGTTTTTAGGGAATTTACACTAATCAGCTTCAAGCAAATTGGTTAAAGTTGTTTTCATAAATTTGTTTGTCACATACGATTTCCGTAAAAATATTTTCCCAACTCTTCATTCGCAGGTCCCTGTAAGTCCCGATATCAGGAATTATATATTTAAGAAAGTAAGAAATAAACTACATTTTAACAATTTTTCAGTGTGATATAGAGTGATATAAGCAAGTTATGGAATTTTGAATTTGTTGTTGACTGTGGAACTATTCGTTGAGAGAAATGTACCAGTTCTAAGCTTTCGATTAGAATATATTACAAGGCGCAAAGTTGTTGCCTAAAATCCAAATAAAAAAAAGAGGCAATTTCTTAATAAGTATATTAGTTTGGAATGAAAGTTTGTTAAAAAAGAGCTCTCCTGATTACTTTTTACAACTTCGATGTAGCAGAGTAATTTTTTCAGTTAAAGCTCAGTGATTTTAAGACGTTTTTCAAAACGCTCAAAGTGGCAACTTTCACATGCTAAATAACCATGAAAAATTATTCATCTTTGCAATAATTTTACATTTTCTAGTAGTCAAGGTAAGTAACTGTTTATGATCAAAAGATGGGCTCTCTGCGATCCGTCGATTTGTTCCACGCGAGCCCTCAAAATTAGTAATTTTCTGAAAAACTTTGGGAACATTTTCGGGCCGTCTACGGTTTTTTACAATTTTCCATATTTCTCAAAAACTAAAAGTCTTAGGAAAGTTTAATTACTATCATCGATAATATTTCACTAAAGGCAAAAATATGACAAAATATGAAGAAATTCGATTTTTCAATTTTGTCCGCGGATTCTCGATTTTTACAGTCATCTCCTTTTAGAGATTATAAAATTGCGATATAGGGACTTTAAACTTGGAGATTTAGTGCAGCGAGACATATCGAAATGTTTCTCGGTCCAAACTGCCATGGTTTCAAAACGCTTGAAAGGCTTTGATCTCATTTTATGTACGAAAGATAAATTTATAGAGTTTTTACAGATAATCAATTAAAAAAGTTTTTGGGGTTGAAGGTTTGCTTGCTTGTCAAGGCGATGGTCGAAAATGTTTAGAAGATAGCCGCGAATGCTGCGCCTCTTAGAATTAGAATTTCTGGTTATTTTTCTTTTTAAAAATGCAGTTGTAAATGGGAAATAAAGGCTTGATGTTGTTGAGTAAACCGTTTCAGAATTGTTTATTATCTATTACTGTAGGCATCTTCAGGTTATGCTACCAATGATTTTGTTAAGATTTAGAATTGAATTGAGTAATTAGATTGGATTAAATTTCGTTGGAGTTCAAACGCAGAGCATTTGGGTCCATTGCTAAACTGCGAGCAGTCCATTTCTTTTCCTCATGATTAGTTCGAGCGGCAAAACTGCAAGCAAAAACAGTTAAATTTAAAAAATTGCTGACTAGTTGTATTGAGGGCCATTCGACCAGTCGCAAGTTTCTAAACGGTTTTTGACAGCTGTTTTCCGCTCCAACTTCTAAATTCGAATGATTATGAGGAAAAGAAAGAGACTGCTCACAGTCTACTGCATCGCAACAGGAGCCCATAAGTGTAGGCGCGAGCAACTTCCACATTCTATTGTCACGGCGTTTTTACGAACCGACTTGGTTTAGTTCAGTCATTGCGAATTCGAACCAATCATATGCTTTTAAACTTGATCAATAGCATCACTGTTAACTTGCATGAACTGTCTGCTTCCTCCGGGATTGAAACTTCTATTAAAATTTCCTGCTAAGAGCGATCTAAAAATAAACCAGTTCGTGAAAACGCCGTGACATAGGTCTACTATGGGAGTTGCTCGCTACTACTTACGGGCTCCTGCTCGCAACTAGTCCTGCTTCTGCATGCGTGTAAACAGAACAAGAGCTTTTGAATGGGGAAAAAAACGCTACTCGCCACCCACCACCCGTTACCAGCGGAAAAGACCTGCCGGTATTTATTAAATGTTAGGAACCTTTCTTTCCCTTTTGTCGTTTAACCATTATTAGTTATTCCTTTTTCCGAATCTTTCTTTTGTTGTGAAAATAAATCTTTAAATCGGTTGCTTTGCTATTTGCTTACATTTCAAAGGATAGCGATATTTCAATCTTACAAGAACGAATCTGCACCATAATTTATATAGTTTGTATTATTAACAAGGGTTCTTTTTCTTGGATATACCTAACATCACTTTATAGCTGAATAAATTCAACTGTAGATTGGTATTTCCTCTTCTCTCTAAAACTTAGCTCTATTATAAATACTGACCTTTTGTGGAAGATCTTTGATGTCCACATCGGCTTCTTCAATCCCGTCCATAGCCGATATTTCTGAATTCCTTTCATCTGGCAGAGAGCTTCTACTCTTCTTTGCTTCCGTAGCCCCGGGTTGGTTTCCTTCATTTGACTGGGGAATAACCACTTGAGTCTGAACAACAGGGTAGAACAAATACGTTATTAGAGACATTAAGAAACGGGAACGCAAAAGATAACAACTTAGAAAAATAAAATCTTCTAGCTTATTACTTCTTTGTGAGAGGGTTATAAGGATTTGGTTTATGAATGAAAAACAATCAGAAAATGCTTCTCTATCAAACTAAACATGTCGTAAACGCCCTTTGCAGCCTGATGTTACAAGAGATCACGGAAATCTCACAAATTATAACACTATAGGAACAAACAAAACAACTCTACCATGTTGTCTCTTTCGCACCTTTTTTAATGTATTTATGTTATTTTCAGGTCGCGCTCGATTTACATAATTTTGCATGTGATTAACATATAATTTCCGACAAACAAATACTCAGAAAGTTGCTGTTACGTAACCGTAGTCCCGACAAGTGTAAAAGGACTTTATACTTTGTAACTATAGCAACAACACCGAACAGGTACTCCACTTGATGCATTCCAACGTGCAGTTATTGTAATTATTGTTCTTTGCCAGTCGGCGTCGGTGTTGCCGTTGTCGGTCCAGTTGTTCAAAGGCTGGTTAAGTTTAACCCTGGGTAAAGCAACAATTCAAACAGGAATTTTATCTTTAAGAAAAGGTAAACGGTTATTTATGAGCACTGTTTGGATTTTTCTACGAAAAGTCTTGTTAATCCCAAAATTACAGCTAAGATTTTTCCTTGTAAGATTAGAAACGAAATCGTGGGTTAAACGTTTAACCGTGGGTCAGTGCTAATCGGCTTTTGAACAACTGGGTCCTCGCTGGTTAGCACTTTTAGTCCCAGTTGAATTATTAAGTTCTCCCAACTTGAGCCCATACTTTTCTTTGAACAAGCTTGAGAGAATTTCACTTTTATTCTTCAGGGTCCAGTTGTTCAAAAGCTGATTAGCACTAACCCAGGGTTAAATATTCAACCCACGATCTTGTTTCAAATCCTACAAGGAGAAATTTTAGCTGTAATTTTGGGATTAACAAGACTTTTCCTGGAAAAATCCAAACAGTATTCATAAATAACAGTTTACCTTTTCTTAAAGAAGAAATTCTTGTCTGAATTTTTGCTTAACCCAGGGTTGAACTTAACCAGCTTTTGAACAACTGGGCCCTGTAGTTTACTTTGTTTGATCAATTTTCTTTTTCTCACTCCCAATTGTTTTATTTTGCATTTGTTATGTAAGGAGAAGTTGAACGTTGATAACTGATTCGGAGTGAAAGGGTTAACACATATTCTCATTACCAAATGTCCTATTTTGCATTTGTTATGTAAGGAGAAGTTGAACGTTGATAACTGATTCGGAGTGAAAGGGTTAATGTATTTATTTAAGAATACTGTGAATAATAATGAATCTTTGTTAACATACTCAGTAAAGAAAAAGATATCACATTGTTAGAAGTAAAGAGTAAAACAAAAATGTTATTTTTCTGAGCGTCGTGGATAATGAATTTTTTTTTACTGTGGATAATGAATCTTTGTTAAGTAGGAGATACCTACATTGTTTACAAAAGACACATCGCTTTATTTTCTTTAAGATAAAAGGTAAAACCATTTAAAAAATTAGTGAATCGCAAATCAAATAAAGTTTCTACAAAATACAATCCATTATTCGAGGATCGCAAATTATACTAAACACACGATTAACAATTTAAGGATTGTAAGAAAAATTATTTTATTCATACTGAGATTTTCAAGTGTATTTTACTGTTTGAAAACCTGTTTTGCGCGTCTTGTTAACCAATCAGGGATGCGAAACAACTTTTTCACACGTGACAAAAACGTTTCAGCCAATCACAAAGCTCCTGGTTTTGCTAACTGGCAGCTCTGTACAGCTCCTCGTACGCTCAATCAAAATTGCAGCCGGTGGTGGTATATTCTTGTCTCTTGATAAAAGCATCGACTGTTTCACTGAGGAACAAACTAACAGAAATACCCTGTCAAAAACACGACGAGACGTTGGCGTACTGAACGAGTTTCTAAGAAGCAAAAGCGAACAAAGAAACCAAGAGAAAATCCAACCTTCCAAGCTGAACCGCTATATCAGTGAGTTTATTGTTAATGTGCGGAGAAACGACGGCAAAGTCTTTGAACCTTCAACCTTTCACGGTGGGAAATTTCATATTACAAAAAATACTGGAAAAATCGCCAGATATATCTGAAAGCTTGTTTTCTTCAAAACGTAGCTTCAAGCGTACCAAGCGAGTTTTTGAATCATCAGACGAAGAAAGCCAGCAGAACGTTTGAAAACCTTTTGTATTGACATAAGCGATATTAGTGCTTTTAAATTTTGGTTGACTTTTTTGAAGGCGAACATATTTTATTAGAAATTCAACATTTAAAGTTTACTCTATTACGCTTTGTTGTGGCAAGTTTCTTGATTTTATCGTTCATAGCTAGTATTCTCTGACTTATTACTCCTGTGGTTTTTCAAAAAAAAAAAGAAGAAAAAAGAATAAAATACTCTTAAAAATCTCAGTATGTATAAAATAGACAAATTTCAGAATGGAAAGTTCTTTTGTACGGGATTTATATACGCACTCATCGGTCTATATCAGAAACGTCACTAGTTCGCTACGCTCACTCGATCGGTTTCTGATACAAACCAACTCGTGCGTAAATCCCGTACGGCAGGACTTTCCATTAAGAAATCTATATTTTCCAATCCGTCAGTGTCCGAGAAACACTAAACAATTATGGTTCATGTTACGGTGTGTTAAAAATTCCCCTTACGGTGTAGCAACGAATTACAGCCTAAAAATATCAATTATATAGACACGAGTAAAAGAAACAATGCGTGCACGATTTACTACAAATAACATTTTTCATATAACATAGTCTAAAATTGATGAATCTTTATTTCACAGGTAGGATTTAAAATCATTTTTATTTACCACAATGTAATTATTAATATTTACAACAGTTTTTCTAAATTTACAGAGAATGATAAAACAATACTGAGAAAATCTGATTATGGATGATATTAATATAAATAATAAAAATCATCATAATAATAAATATAAAATAATATTAATAATAATAATAACTAACTAAAACAACAATACAAATACAAAATATCTACAACTAAATAAGCAAGAGGTACTGGAAAAAAAACAAGTTCACACCCAAAAGCCAAATGCCAAAGCTTATAGTATAACCAAAATCAGACCTGTGGATTTTTACTGGCTAGCTCGTCAATTCTCTTCCATGCATCTTCTCTTTCTTTTTGCTTTTCCTTTTCCCTAAATAAAAAGTTAAACAAGTGTTAAGTACGAGTTGAACCCTTTCACTCCCAATCCCAATCAATTATCAACATTCAATTTCTCCTTACATAATAAACACAAAATAAGCTTTTTGGTAGCGAGAAAACGGAAATTGATCACACAGCGTAAACTAGTGAATATTAAAAGATAAATTCTCTCAAACTTGTCCAATGAAAAGTATGGGCCCCAGTTGGGAGAACCTAATAATTGAACTGGGTCTGAAAGGGTTAAGAGCAAAACGTTATCCTACTTGGCAAAGGTTACTTAAATCAGGTTTGGGCAGCTTGTGAGTCTTTTTTATATATCAATGTTGATGTATATCCACGATAACAACAGAAAATTCAACCAATTGAAAAAAGATCAAAATTCGTGGCTTATATTTTCTGTTTAGTTGATCTGATGACTTGAACAGAAATGCTAAAATTCACGGAATTCAAGTGATATACATAAACTTGGTATTTACAACGATACTGCTAACTTAAAGATTCCACGACTTTGAAGCAGAAGAAAAACTGTGTCGAATCACATGCAACATACTAATACATTATGATTGCTGTATACTGTAGACAGTTATTGTTAAGAACTCTTGAATTATCAGTACAATACCTTTAATCCTTAGAATTTTTTGACCATAAAGAAATGAAGCAAAAAAAAAAACTCATTTTTTTTCCTTTTACTGAAACGTTACACCGAACTAGCTCATTTTATCAGGGTTTCGCCTTTCTGTTAAGTAGTTTTGTTTAAAATCTTCAAAAGCGACATGTAAGAAAATGGCAAATTTTGCTCGTATCTCGACAGTGATTCACAGCACGGAATTCAAACTGAAGCTATTACAAGAAATAAATTTTATCTTTAATTGTACAGTTAGGTAGCTTGTAACGCATGTTTCGTTAGGGGTAATGTATTATTTTTGACTAAAAGGTCTGTGGTACGGTATCAATTTTAAACATTCATAGCTTTGGGAAAGGGCTAGGGTTTTTTTTACTTAAGATAGCACCCTCCCCTTCCTCCCTACAATGAATAGAGTACCCTCCCTGGGAAAAGTCAAAAGCTGCGCCTGGTTTGTTAATTCATTGATCAGTATTGCCTTCTAAGCTCGGTTGTTTACTTAAGATAGCACCCTCCCCTCCCTCCCAACAATGAATAGAGTACCCTCCCTGGGAAAATTCTAAAGCTGCGCCTGGTTTGTTAATTCAAAGATCAGTATTGCCGTCATAGCTCGTTGTTTATAATGACCTCATTCCAACAGAAATTAAGAAAACATCACGTAGAGACCATCTTAGAGGAGAAAAATAGAACTATGAAAATCAGGAATTGAATGTTTACCTTTGTCTCTCTTGTTTATACTTTTGTGTACATTCATCAAACAGCTTTTGGTTCATCTCCATAAACAGTTTCAGAGCATTGTAAATCAATCCATGAATTGTCCTGTAAGTAAACCATTTGAAGCATGTTGAGCCACAGATTTGGTTCACTAGTTGAGACAAATTATTTAAAAAAATTTTCAAAATAGCCAATTGTTGCTCAATGACTTATATTAAACTCCAGGCACTGTTCAAAGTAAAGAATATCTTCACGGATTTTCATCGTATTCGTCAACAACTTTTCAAAATTTTTTTTTGTATTCTTTTAGAAAATTGAAAAACTAATTTTACGAAGTTCTTTTAGTTTATTGAGAGTTTTATGGAACCTGGTCGTGTTAGAACTTTAATCCTCGAGTTCTTGTACAGTAGTCGGGGATAGATGGCTACTTCCCTAATTGATTAGATGAGTGTAACTTCAGGTCACTTAATAGTATTAAAGGCTTTCAGAATATTTTGAAATAAACGGAAACTCCAAAAAAAGTAGGCGGCTATGAACATTAATGGCTGGATGTGACGACCCTTTTTTCACAATCCTTTTAAAGAGAACCTCCACTAAAACAACTTTATTTTAAACCACAGAACATAATGTTTACGATTGGAATTACTCAATCTTTTTCCAATGAAATCGTTTGTATTCGAGAAAAATTAATTTCAAAAAACGCTTATTTTGGCTTTCAAATTTCCCGGGCGCCGCCATCTTGAATAATTGTGACGTAACATGGTTGCCCTATTGTTCCAGAACAGTCGTTCTTTGTATCAGAGCAATAAGGCAACCAAGTTACGTCACAATTATTCAAGAAGGCGGCGCCCGGGAAATTTGAAAGCCTTAATAAGCGTTTTTGGAATTTATTTTTCTCGAATACAAACGATTTTATTGGAAAAAGATTGAGTAATTCCAATTATAAACATTATGTTCTGTGGTTTAAAGTTATTTTGTTGTTTTAGTGGAGGTTCCCTTTAAGGGGATTATGTTGAACAAAACAATTGCAACTCCAAAACAAAGTTCTTTTAATTTAAAGCTCAACCTCACAAAACTGACAAATTTTTGGACGTTTTATACCTCACAACAGGAAAAAAAGCCTGTAATGAAAAGTGAAACAGCTGGCAAAGCTCCGGCAGTCGCCAGCTTGTTCTGAAAGCTCAGAGTGTTATAAAGTACACGTGACTTGTGTAAATTCATTATGAATGTGTATTATTTTGTACATACTTGTTCCAATGAGTCTTGGAATTCTTGTAGAGAGAAGGAAACATAACTGGAAGAATGACTGTTGCATTGTCACTCATTAGGCTCATAACGTATTCATTGTTCCAAAAGTAAAGAGCTCGTTCAGCCACCTGAAGTATTAAAAGCATCATTAATACTTACTGAAACCCTTCAGCTGCATGGATGGAGTCACAACAACAACAGCATCACAACACCAATGTAGCAATAACAAGACCAATGTCGCAATAACAAGACCGATGTTGCAATAACAAGACCGATGTCGCAATAACAAGGCCGATGTCGCAATAACAAGGCCGATGTCGCAATAACAAGGCCGATGTCGCAATAACAAGACCGATGTCACAATAACAAAACCGATGTTGCAATAACAAGACCGATGTTGCAATAACAATACCAATGTAACAATAACAATACCAATCCCAAATTATTGCTATAACAAATGGAATAAGATAGCAATCAGATCCCAATCACTAACTAGAAAAGCACTCAGAGAGTGTAGTCCTCTACCAATCATATTGTGATCCCCATTAAACATTACAGTCCTTGTAAATACTAGAATTCAAGAAAAAATTTTTAACACTAGAATTTACACGTGCAGTACTAGTCTTACTACAAGTGTAAATTACAATAGTAGCTATACAATTGTAAATGCCCTGAGTGTGCTTGTATGTAAATGACGCTGAGTGTGCTTGTATGTAAATGACGCTGAGTGTGCTTGTATGTAAATGAC
>JAOTRI020093468.1:0-15242 GCA_028564885.2 Zoanthus sanctaehelenae | reverse complement strand
AGCTTCTGTATTTAAAACCATTTGACGATATTCTACCACTGTATGATATGACTCCCAACGAAATGGCATATGTTTGCAGATCAAGCTGGCTATGCAGTGGCCATCTTTGCTGGGCAGCAGCGACTTTGAATAAGGATCAATCAGACAGCTTCTGTTGTTTTATAAATGGTATACGTGATGTTGAACGCTTAGCAAGAAGAAGGCTCCAGGCGCATCAACCAAAACGTGTTTTATTTTTTGTAAATGTTGCGATTAATGCAGGAAAATGTGTCCTGACAACAGATTCAATTAGAGGTTGCCACTGGACATTGTGCCAAGTTGATAATGAGAAAAATTCCATCGTCTATGCAGACACACTTGGTTGGAAAATTCCTGATGGACTACTTGAAAAAGTCAGAAAATTTACAGATGCATTTTACCAGAAGGATGTAGGGGATTATGAATTGGTCCTTTGCCACAGGCCAGAATTTGTTGACAAGGACGGTCGTCACTTTTGCAAATTATCGTGTGCTATGAACTACCCCGTACAAACGTGCAGCAGCATTTGCGGTGTAATCTCCATGGCGATGGCTGCAGTTGCAGTACACAAGCCAGTCCTGTTCCAACAAATGACATCAAGGTATCTATCTATTAATGAATATTTAGTCCTCTTAATACGTCTTTGAGCAACAAGTAAAACATTATTTTCCTCCGTTGTTATATGATAAAAAGTAACAATTTTAGAAGCTTGACATAACACTTGACATAACTGCCGTACTCCTGTTTCTGTTTCAGAGTATGCTGCCCCAAAATAGAAATTGTTTATCTCACAAAATAAGTTTTTTACTTCCATTTCAAAGGTCTATTCCAAAAACTCCGAGGAACGAAAACTGCCTTCAGCAACCATCCAAGTATTCGAAGTACCTTAGAAGGGTTATTGCTGCATGGTTGGCAAATAACAAGATTGACGTTTCCTACATATTGCAAGCAGATAACGACGATCCTTTGCAGCAGGAGCCTTCAACATCTACAGGTAGAATCAAGTTATGTGTTCGAAATATGTGCTCATGAAATGCATATTTAATCTGTCTCCACGCTCATTACTATACAAAGCTTCCCTTTCAACTTTACTAGAACTATTTTAAATGAGTTCTTATTTATTGCCGTTTCGAGCAGTTTCCGAGTAAATAATATTTAGTTATATTATTATCCATCAGTACCTACTGGATGTGCAAACACCTTACACAAAAAGGCGGTTTCACCAACAATGCTACCATCAGGCTCCCAGCAAATAAAAGAAAAGGAATGCAAAAAAACAACAGCCAACAACTTGATGTGCCCTCACTGCCCTGAAGGACCGTTTGCACGTTCATACACCCTCAAAAAACATGTTGCTCGAAAACACAAAGAGGTAACTGATGCCGACCTCAACACCACTGGATCATGTGTATGTCACAGATGTGGATATTGTTGCCGAAGGATTGTTGACCTGAGGAAGCACTTGGCAAGCCAGCATGGGGTCATATTTCACTATGAAGACCATTACTTTGGAAACAAGGAAGGTAATGATAGCTTAAAAAAGAAATTGCACATGCAATACATATTAAGTCATCACTACTTTTAGGATTACATCAAGAATATGCCTAACCCCATTTTCACCGTTGTTTTAATTTTCAGTCATTGTCGTTGCACTTTATTGTCACAGTTATTGCCCATGTCAACCTCGTTACCGTCATTTTCCACGTTGTAGCCAAATATGGCAAATGTAATGTTATAAAATACATACTTTTACCATCCTTTCTTCAAACTGATTGCCATTCTAGCAAGACTACCTGTAAGACCTGTAGGTAGTCTAGCTGGGCAAAAACAGTACTCAGTGCTCGGAAGGAGAGCGAGATATGTGTATAAGTGAAATCAACAGAAACGCATAGATTTTTCTGTTACTCTGAGTTTCACGCTTTCGTGATCTCAGAGTAACAGAAAAATCTATGCGTTTCTGTTGATTTCACTTTTACACACACACACATGTGTATATATATATATATTATATATATTATCCTTAATCAATAGTTATATTTTCTCTTTCAATTTTTTGTTCTTTTGATTACAAATTCAACTGTGAAATATTTAGTATGCAAACTCACCTTTTCTCTGTACAGGTGGGTACGTTTTAGAGAATTATATTCATTTGGAATTATTTCAAAAGGTGTGCAGAGTAGTCGTTTTCTTAGGAAATAATGATGCAACGTCATATTTCCAGGAATATAAATTTTCTTAACCGATGAAACAAAAAAACTGAAATGCTTTTAAAAACTTATCTGCTTTTCTAGAGTTTGAAGCTTGGAAAGACAAAGTGGAGGAGAGTCAATCCTGTTCATTTTTTAAGATGACAGGTGCAAAGAACACAGAAAGACATGGTGTAGTCCAATACTACAATTGTAACAGATGTGGCATGTACACACCTTCAGGAAAAGGAATAAGACTTCCCAAAAGTCAAGGTGATTGCAGTGCTAGACAGTAATAATACCTACAGTTTTGAATACTTTTTGATGATGATAATAATAATAACAATATACAAGTTGACCACTAATTGGGTACACTATAACTAATAAAAATAGTTTACATAATTAAAAGAATAGTACAAAGTAATACAAATCTACATAGATACAACAGTAACCAATAAATGTACTAATATTAATAAAATTATATAAAGAATAATATTACATATGAATTCATGCATAAACATACACTTACACATATAAATATATAAATATGAATGTTGAGTGTAAATCAATAATTACTGCAGCAGTTACACTCTATGCAATTCTGTATAATCAGGATTTACACTGTAATCAGGTATTACATGAAGTGCAATTGCCACAGTTATTCTCTAGGAATAAAAAAGTAACAATTTCTTAAACTGTAATTAGTAGATGATCTTTCAAATAAGCTAACTATAATGATCTGCGATAATTTATTTTTAAAATGTAGTCATTTGAGCTGTATGGTAACTGGTCTATAGTTTTGTGATTTCTATATAATTTTATGTAAGTATGTAAAGTGTAAAGTTAGATTTCCGTAAAACAGAGCTCAAAACATAAAAGTTGAGTGTGGTATATATTAAGATTGTTGATTGCTGATCTTTTTCCTTCCACAATGTATGTATGTGTGTATGTATGCATGTTTGTATGTATGTACCAAACCCTATCCCTCCTAGTAAGGTAGTGATAACTGAACCACTTTTGCCCTATTTTTTTAAAACAATCTTTATTTCTAGCACTTTCTAAATTACTTCACAGGTTCCTGTAAAATTAACATGAACTGCACAGCTGGATTGAAAGTGTGCACCTTGAAGGAGGGGAAGGTTCAGTTGAGGGCATGTCTCACTCACCATGGACACAGAACAGAAATTCAACATACTTGGCTGTCAAAGAAAAGACGTCAAGAGATTGCAGTCAAACTTCGTCAGGGGATATCATCAGACACAATCTTAGATGATATTCGTAAATCTATGCCAAACAACCTTTACCGACATCACATCATAGAGAAGAAGGACATCAATAACATACAGCTCGCTTATGGTCTAAAAACCATCATACGCCATACTGATGATCTCCAAAGTGTTCTGTCATGGATAGAAGAGTGGAAGAGTGATCCAGAAACGGACCCCGTACTCTTCCACAAAATGCAAGGTGAAGAGTTTGCTGACTTTCCTCTGTCAAAAGAGGAATACATGTTAGTCCTTGAAAGTCCTTTCCAGAAACAGATGCTGCAGCAGTTTGGGGCCAAGGGAGTCTGTGTTGACTCAACACATGGTGTAACTGGATATGACTTCAAGCTTACCACCTTGATTGTAGTGGATGAGTTTGGCTCTGGCTTTCCTGCAGCATGGTGCCTGTCCTCTCATGAGCACACTACAGCCATGACAGTTTTTTTTGATATTATCAAACATAATACTGGCACCATCACACCAGAGTGGTTCATGAGTGACACAGCCAACCAATATTACAATGCTTGGGTGGGAGTAATGGGGCACCGTCCCAAGAAACTGCTCTGTCTGTGGCATGTTGACAAAGCTTGGAGGGAGAATATCAAAGAAAAAATAACGATTTCCAGTCACAAGAAAGACCATTATGCTAAAGGAGAGGACAGTGCCACAGAGGACATGATAGGACCAAAAGTATACAAGATGCTGCGCACTGTTCTAGAAGAAACGAGTGAGGCGACATTCTCTGACCTTCTAGAAAAAATGTTAAAAGTACTTGAAGAAAATGCAGCTACAAGTAGTTTTTCCAAGTACTTTGTTTCTGAGTGGGTTCCCAGAGCTCGTGAATGGGCATTCTGTTACAGGCGTGAGCTGGGAATTACGACTAACATGTATGTCGAAGCTTTTCACAGAACATTCAAGCACAACTACTTGAAGGGAAAGTTCAACCAACGAGTTGACACATGCCTCTTGAATCTAGTGAAGTTCATTCAAGACAAGATGTTTGATCGTGTTGTCAAGCTGACCAAAGGGAAACTAACATCACGGATAAAGGACATTCAACTGCGTCACATAACTGCCCAAAGACTAAGAACAACCCAACCAAACGCTGTAAAATTGTGTGAAGAAGGGCAATGGGAAGTTAAATCTGAAATGGGGAAAGAAACCTATAAAGTAGCAAAAGTAAGTGATGTCTGTTCACTAAATTGCAACCTTGCATGCCAGTCCGGCTGCAAAAACACATGTATCCACACATTTTCATGTACGTGTGCTGACAGCCTAATGCGTGGTACAGTATGCAAACACATACATCTTGTGTCGATGCTTACTAACAATAACAACTGCTTGCTTACACCAACCTCATCAACAACACCTGACAGTGGAGAAGTGGACAGCAGAACTGAGGAACTTCAACTACTGGTTAGTAAAATAAAAAAAACCAGTACACTTCAACCCAGAACTGATGAATTGAAGATGCAGGTAAAAGCAAAGTTGCTTCAATTGCTCACAGACGTTGAAAACTGCACCAATTCTGAAGCCCTGCAGGAACTTGATAAAGGATTGTCAGCCAAGCAGTTTCTGTTCCACTCCATGCTGAAACAGCCAAAATGTACAGTTGCATTACCAGTAAAAGTTAGATACCCAGCAAACAAGAACGCAGATCGTCAGAGGCGCTTTGGTTACTACTCCACAAAGGCCAAGCGGAAGCGACAGGGAAATGCAACATGCATTTACACTAAACCAACAGAGGATGAGAAAATGAACTTCAAACAAAAAGGTTGGTCTGAAAGTATAAAGAGCCATGTTGAAAGGCAGGAGATCATACTGTAAAAAATGTAAAAAAATGAAAGGTTTTGTGAGATCCAAGCTAACATAACTCTTAGCACTAGATACTGAAGAAATGGCAATAACAGTAAATATTGTTTGAACCCTTAATTATGAAACAAAAAATGTTTATTTCAAAAGTCACTGTAATTGTTTTTGAGATTACTCCAATGATATCATTAATACAAACACAAGACCAATTTTAAAGAACACATAAAGTTCTTTAATAATTAAATATAATAATAATTATTATTATTATTACTATTATTATTATAATAATCCAGAAAACTATTCAGGATAAGTATTTCAATGACACAACATTTCCTTTATATGCAGAACTTGATAAGATTCAAATTCACAGTACGAGTGATGAGGAAGAATCCTGGGTGTGCTATGCCTGCAAGAAAGAGAAAGATGTCAACATGATTCAGTGTGATGCATGTCTTAACTGGTTTGGATGGTAAGGGCAAATTCAGCTGTGGCATTTTAAAAAGTAATGTTACTGAAAGCTAAACATTTTCTAAGGTTTGTCAAAGAGCATGGTCATGTCCTCCTAGCTAGTACACATCCACGGCTCAACAGAATTGTGAGAATCATTTTTCATTTGTTTCGTTTTTTCAATAAATGTTATGTATTATGTTTTAGTATAGAATGATAAAAAACTATACAATGATATATATTCAAACATGTTTTTTGTATGTTTATTTTTTCATTTCTTTTTAATTTCAAATGCTACTGTATCTAATATATCATGTTTACTTTGTAGGGACTGTGCAAATCTAGAAGAAGAACCAAAGAAGGAAGATTGGTTCTGTAATACTTGTTGTACTGCAAAGAAATCAAACATATAATTATTACTGAAACTTATATGATTTTATAGGATATTTATGCAAGATGTAGATGGAAACATGGGTTAACACTGAGCAATTTTCTTTAACTTCCTTGCTAAAAAATGTATTATACTGCAAATATGCATGTCAGAGGCAAACTTGCAAGCCTTATAACATATGTTCAAAACAAATCTCACCAACTGTCACAAAAGACAGTTTTACCTCTAATACCCAGGTATCAAAAGTAAAAGATGTAAGGGAAAACAACTTTCTCCTGAGTGTTAATCTTCATATTACAGATTTTTTTAAGTAAGGTTAAAGTAATAGTACCTAAAACTTATTTTATCTTCTTATCTTCTGATCTTAATATTTAAGGATCATGACATTTTTTGGGATATCTTTCAAAATATATAGTCGCTAGTATTTCATAAATGGCAACTACTTTAGTATTAATTCTTTTGTCTTTATTATAATTAGCCTCACTAACCTCGTGTTCTAGCAGAAAAGATTACCTTACCCCAAACGAGGCTAGTGAGGCTAAAAAGAATATGGTCAAAGAATAATGTATTTTGGTGTACTTTATGGTCACCGTTAATGAAATAAGTCTATATTAAGGGCTCAGTGAGCAATTAAAAATAAAAATAATATGCCCATATGGTTGGATCTCTTTACAGATGTTTCTAATAATAATAATGATGATGATAATAATAATAATAATAATAATAATAACAATAAAAATAATAGTTTTTAGTGGTATTGGTAAAAAACATATTGAGCAATATATGTGCTTAATTTACATGATAAATAATCTAAAAATAATAATACTGATGATAAAAAATTGATGTCAATAATTGTTAAATAAGCATCTGTTTATAAAAACAGACTGAATTAAAACAGCTTGGACACACATTTGGAAGAATAAAATTGTGTGCCCTCTTCCTCAATCAGTAGCCTGGACCTCTTTTGGAATAGCAGATCATACAGTGCTATCTCTGTGGAAGTTATTCTTAGCAATAACTTAGAATCTCTTTTATGTAATTGGTTAATAATACTACTTTGAGAGGTAGTAAAATTTAAAACATCTAGTACAGAACTTGTCCATTCTAGATATACTTGTACAATAAAAAGCGAAAACCTAAACTGAGATGGCATAATTAAAGATAGATAGATTAAGATTAAATTTTAAAAAGTATAGATCTAAATTATTAACAGAATACTTACAACATTTACACATCCTCAAAATATTATCGAGTCTTGTGCTGGTCTTAGTCTTTAAGTCAGACCCTTGGTCTATTTATGTGTTGTGATTATTACAGTACTATTCCAACGTCAGTTTTGATCTTAAAATCCCTGCACCATCCTTGTTAAAGAAGAAAAGTGACATTTAGTAAATAAAACTTTATTTTTGCTACCTTTCTCTAGTTTTTAATTTGTTTCTAAAATGTAAAGCAATATTAAAAAGAAATAACCCCCCGAGTATATGAATGTGATGCAATCCTTGCATGAAAAAATATTTTATACACATACCTCACTAAGGTTATTGAAAGTAGTAGGATATTCGTTAAAAATTAATATTTTTAAATGAATATTTAAACAAAAGACATTTAAAAACTCTTAATTAGACTTTGAGGTTTGAAATAAGAGAGTGGAAACTGTCTGCTTGGAGCCTGGTGACTAGAACTGTGCCTGGTGCAATTCCTTTATTTATCATGTTGGACAGCGATATTCATAGAGATTGCACCGGAAAATGAAAGTTAATTTCGTTCTGCTTGGAGCCGTTGGAGCCTGGTGCCACTGGTGTAATTCCTTCATTTAGCATGTTGGACAGCGGTATTCACAGAGATTGCACCAGAAAATGGCGCTTGCGAGCAACGTTTCGAGGTGCAAACTATTTTTCTTTTGCACATAATTTCTAATAGAAATACGATAATGAAACGCAACTACAACCTATCGGAAAGTATAAGATTTATTTTTCTAACAAACAGTAGTTCAGAGCGAGGAAACTCAACTCGACTAAATACTCGAACAACTGACTGTGTGTGTTGTATTTACTAATTCAGAAAGTATTTATAATCACATATGTTGAAATTTTAGATTTGCAAATTGTGTTATGACTTGCAACAACATGAAAATTTACCTTTAGTTTTGAATTTTTGATCTTGCGACAAATGTTTTACTAATTAACACACGTAAATGTATTTTTATCGGCATGCAAGTAATGACGTGTACATGTACACTATTTATATCTCCCAATAACAGGCTGGTGCGATCTCAGGATTTAGTCGCTAGTGGAGTATGTCCATGGCCATCACCTCCAGCTCAATATTTAAAACTGTATACGGATGAAAATGTTGAAAGCAAAAGAACACCAGAACCTCCGCCACCTATTGAAGGATCCTATTCCATGTTTGGTAAAAAGTTTCAGGTGCGATGTTTTTTTTGAACAATTCTGATTACATTTGAGAGAGACATGCTTAACTTACTTAATTTGCTCAGTTCGGTTTGTTATTTTTTTTCATAAACAATATACATGAGTTTGTTTAGCAGCAGTAGGACTGAAAAGTTGAAGTAAAAAGGACAGAAGAAATAATATATTATAGAGGAAGTGAACAGTGGCCATTCTGAGGAGCGAACAAAGCTTTCGCGCCACCTTGGTGGTTTACGATCGAGGACGATTCGCACTTTTTTTTACCTCAGAATATTCTTTATATTTTTAGCTCGTGGAGAGCTATCGGGATCAGTTGGAGAATCAGGATGTCAATTGTAGTGAGCCTTCATGCATATGCTATATCTCATATTCAAATCACTCATGACAGATAGCAGGCATAAACAATAATTGAATAAAGCATTTGTAATCAGTTTCCGATCATCTCAAGTTCAGCTTGCGCATTCTTGCATTCGTAAAATGATCATTGAGAATACTGTTATTCGGCTACCATTGAAATCAAAGATGCTCAATATGTGACATGATATTTTGGTGCTCGGTACATGACTAGCAAAGCAGCACATGTGGTTGATCATGCCTACAGTATATTAATCAATAAACAACAGTTAAGATACAACAGCTCCCTGACTTGAAGTATCTTACTTACTCCACGAGCTTAACACAGGATACCTTTGAATGTTAAGTACTGTAGAGCAAGCTGATTTCAAAATGAAGTTTATTTTAAATTATTTTTTATTTAAGCAAGCCTCTCAGATGAGCAGAGTATGAGCAGATTGCTAACAATCTTGACTGGGTGTAAATCATTTGCATTTTGGGTACAAAACATCCCCTTTTTAGGTATGAAACGTCTTGGTGAACAACATCTTGGGTATGAAAAGTCTTGTGTTAGGGGTGGTATCCATACTCAACTTACCACGAGAAACATCAATTTGATGTTGGTGGGTGTGTGGGGTTTTTTTTCTTTGACATTTTGCCTGTGGCAGTTTGACACTTTTAAATTTTATAGTCAGTGGAGTATTCACACTTGTGTTTTTTTTTTCATTTCATCCATTTCTTTGAACCCACCTTTTCAAAATCCTGGATCCGTCCCAGCAGCAAAATCCTGGATCTGCCCCATTTTACAGTTAGTGGAGTATTCACACTTGTGTTTTTTTGCCAGAGATTGACATTTTATGGTGAGTGGGTAGCTTTGAAAAAGAGATGTGCAATTCTCTTTGACATTTCTCATGGCAAGTTGAGTATGGATGCCACCCCTTGAAAATGTCTTGGTTGCAATTCTTCTTGGATACAAAATGTCTTGGGTGCATAATAACTAGTTTCCCTTGTATTCTGACTAATATTTTTCAATATATTTTAAAATCTTTCTAGACTGAGGAGTCAATCATCAGGCCTCTTGAGCTTCAAGGAATAATGAGATTGTACCCTCCTCAAGGGAGATTTGGTAAGTAATAGATTCTTCATATTTGTGTAGTACATACTGTGCAGATTGTTGACTTGTTCTCAATCTAGTTGAAAGTTTATTGTTATCTTATAATGCTTGATGCATTTTGTGCTTTTAAATCAAAATAGTATTAAAATTTAATTGAGAGACTAGGGTTTAATGGCTTTTCCTTTGAATGAAATTGTTTTAACATTGTTACCAAGTATTTGTAATGATATTAATAATAGTTAATTATAATTTTAATAATAATAATAATTAAGTTTTGAATTTAATTTATTCAGATCGAATCTCAGAGCTGAAGAAATTAAACCATTCAATCCTTATTAACTTTCTTGAACTATTGGATGTTTTGATAGAGTCACCATCTTCAGACAAGGTTAGTTTTTTGTTTTACTACGGCACTGTAAATCAAATACATCATTATTTTCACCTTTTAAAGATGGTGATTTACAAGAAATTTCATTACACAAACAAATCATTTAGTGTGAATTATATACAGAGAATTATCAAATTTGAGCTGCTGAAGTGAATACAAGCTGATAAAAACTCCAAATACAGGTTAATATTGTTGGGCAGTCGAGGTTCCCTCACACCCCAAAAACTCATGATCCTAACAAAACTGCCAATCCTAACCCCTTACTGATGACCCATTGACTCGTACTCTAACAAATCTATAGAACATATGTTAGTGATAAGAATGCAAATTATACTCTAAATAAGAAATTTTGAGAAAACTTACTTCAATGCTTAAGACGTTAGTCTTTCATCATGATCTTGTTTCTCTTCAATGAAGGACTAATGTCGAAAACGTCAGTAAGTTTTCTCTTTTTGTATGGTGTATAATCTACATTTTTATTTCTAAATTGTTTTTTTAGTAACACTGATGCAGCTTGCACTAGTTAACTGCTAGTCATTTTTCTCTTATAAATCCTTTGTTGCTTCATTTAAACATATCTGGACTCCTATTACAAGCGTGAAACAAAATTAGAAGATTTAAACTTGCTGTTCATAAACATGCATCATTTAATCAACGAGCTGAGGCCACATCAGGTTGGTAAAGTCAACTTTTTCAACAATTATAATTAGTTAAATAATGCTTTTGCTCAGGTGTACATGGTTGGTGCAGTTGTTAAGTTCTCTGAGCACTGTTTAACCTAAGGTCCCCAGTTTGATCTTGGCACAAATATTGTGATTCAAATACATGTGTGACCTTCTTTTCTGCCTAAGCTAACTCAGCTTTCCATCCTTCCACGGTAGGTAAATGAGTGCCAGCATCTGCTGGGAGTTAACCTGCGGTGGATTAATGTCCCAACTAGGGGGAGTTAAAAGACTCTCATTCGCTTAACATGAAAGAATTCGGAGATAAGTGTCAGCCCCATCGGCCACTTGGCTTGTAAAGCTTATTAGCTTTAATGTTTTTACTCAGAAACAATTTAGTGATAAATATGTACAAACTATAGACCTAATATAAATGAGAGAAGACTTACTGATGTTTCAGGCATTAGTCTTTCGTTGGACTAACATCCAAAATGTCAGAGTAATTTTCTAGTGTATAATTTACATATTTATCACTACATTGTTTCTTTAGACACACCAACTCAGCTCACAATAGTTCCACTAGTTATTCTTGTGTTTTGCTCTCAGCTCACCAGGTCAAATTCTTACATTTAATCAGTGCTTAAACCAAACCAAATATAAAGCAAAGTTTTGTAGACATGTAAATAATAATAAAATCTAAGAATAATTATTATAATATCACTAATCAGATTTAATGTAATATTTAACACTTTAGCTATTTTTACCTCATGTTACTAAGTTATGTAGTTTACATGGTATCAAAAACTTTGATTTGCAATGAGAGCAGTGACAACAACATTGATGGTAAAGAACAAATTAAAGTAAATGCTGCATGTTGGATATGCAATGTTCTCTGCATCTGCACAAAGTCATAGTTGTTGCTACAGCTTACTGCAATTATACTATGGACCATAAGTGACTATGACGCCAACTGTGGCGACGATGGCAGAAAACAATAAAAAATACAGTGGCTGTGTGTGGAATGCAGCAAGTGGAGCATGTGCACAGAGTTGTCACTAAAATTAGTGAGTTTTGGAGTTTTTGAGACTACAAGAACGTAACAGCCAAAACTTTCTCAGTATCTG
Organism: Zoanthus sanctaehelenae; assembly: GCA_028564885.2. Lineage (NCBI taxonomy): Eukaryota > Metazoa > Cnidaria > Anthozoa > Zoantharia > Zoanthidae > Zoanthus > Zoanthus sanctaehelenae. The sequence continues at coordinate 3,073 of JAOTRI020093468.1, read as the reverse complement.
TTTAGATTCATGAAGAAACATTAAATCGTTTTTCTATTCACAAAGCTAAAAGCAATTAAGTAATAAAACCCTAATGACCCAAACAAAAACATAAAGTCAGAGTAAACCAGAAAAGTGATTTCATGGAACCATCGTCATTCACATCCCTGTCCTCATTGCTTAAGTTCCTACTATAATTATTACAACATGAAAAGACCAATTTTAGAGTTGTCAAGATTACTGCCTAAGAAGTCACAGCACAGACATTTTTCAGTATTTGTTGTGGCTTCCTTGAGAAACAGTTATTAATCATTTTCTTATTCACAAAGTCTAAAGCAAAGATACAAGACCCTAATGACATGTATAAAGAATTAAAGAGCAAACCTCAAAAGTGATTTTTCTCAACCATCATCGATAATGTTATAGTCTAGGTTGCTCAATGATTTAGTTACTTTGCCAAAATAGCTATTCATAACTCAAAATATATCCATAAAATTGAGAATACATTTATTTTTAATACATACATAATCATTGTTCAAAGTATTATTTTCTTTACAAACCAGGGCCCAGTTGTTAAAAGGCTGGTTAAAATTAATCCTGGGTTAAGCAAAAATTCAAACAGGAATTTCTTCTTTAAGAAAACGTAAACAGTTGTTTATGAAGACTGTTAGGATTTATCTGGGAAAAGTATTGTTTATCCTAAAATTAGAGCTGAAACCTCTCCTTGTAAGATTGAAAATAAGATTGTGGGTTAAACACTTAACTCTGGCTTAGTGTTAACCAGCTTTTGAACAACTGGGCCCAGGTATAATTATACCAAATAGAATTACATTTCCTTCTTCCTAAAGGCTAGAGAAACTTTGCGAGTTATGATGGAAAGGCAGAAGCAAGAAAGATTAGAAACAGCCGAAAAATTACAAAGGTATAGTTGACACTTATTGACTGATGCAAAGGGAAACAGTGTGTTTTGTGGTCCCAATCCTGCTGAAAGGAAGAACACAAAACATACTGCTGTCCTGAGTTTAAGGCTTTGATATATTCCAACTATCAATGAAAAACAAAATTTAGCTTTTAAAGAATATTTTTGTTATCAAAACTTGTGTATTGTGAATCTTTGTGAAACCACACTACATTATAGTTTACTAACAATTTTGTTATTTACGGGTCCATTACATATTGTTGCTCGCTGAGCTCTTGGTTGACAGAAAACATTGAAACTTGTTCATGTGCACAGTACATTGTCTCGTCAAAAACGAGCACAAGAAAATGGACTTTGATAGTTAGTATTTAGCAATCGTAATTATTTTAGATTGATCATATTATCTGCTTTGTGGGAGGTCCAGGGCTCAAACCTGGGTCACAGAGGTGGGAGGTCTAGGGCTTGTGGGAAGTTTAGGGCTTAAACTTGGGTCAGAGAAGATAGAGATTTAGGACTTGTGGGAAGTTTAGGGTTTGAACTTGAGTCACAGAAGAGAGCTCTAGGTCTAGGACTTGTGGGAAGTCCAGGGCTCAAACCTGGGTCACAGAGGTGGAAGGTCTAGGACTTGTGGGAAGTTTAGGGCTTAAACTTGGGTCAGAGAAGATAGAGATAATTTAGGACGTGTGGGAAGTTTAGGGTTTGAACTTGAATCACAGAAGAGAGCTCTAGGTCTAGGGCTTGTGGGAGGTCCAGGGCTCAAACTTGGGTCACAGAGGTAGGAGGTCTAGGGCTTGTGGGAAGTTTAGGGCTTAAACTTGGGTCAGAGAAGATAGAGATTTAGGACTTGCGGGAAGTTTAGGGTTTGAACTTGGGTCAGAGAAGATAGAGATCTAGGACTAGTGGGAAGTTTAGGGCTTAAACGTGGGTCAGAGAAGATAGAGATAATTTAGGACTTGTGGGAAGTTTAGGGTTTGAACTTGAATCACAGAAGAGAGCTCTAGGTCTAGGGCTTGTGGGAGGTCCAGGAATCAAACTTGGGTCACAGAGGTGGGAGGTCTAGGGCTTGTGGGAAGTTTAGGGCTTAAACTTAGGTCAGAGAAGATAGAGATTTAGGACTTGTGGGAAGTTAAGGGTTTGAACTTGGGTCAGAGAAGATAGAGATCTAGGACTAGTGGGAAGTTTAGGGTTTGAACTTGAGTCACAGAAGAGAGCTCTAGGTCTAGGACTTGTGGGAGGTCCAGGGCTCAATATGTACATCACAAAGGTGGGAGTTCCTGGACTTATTGGAAGTCTAGGGCTTAACCTTGGGTCACACAAGTGGGAGGTCTAGGGCTTATGGGAGGTCTAGGGCTCAAACTTATGCTAGAGGTGCGGGGATGTTTTGAGTGCTAACCATTCAATCATCCTGACTGCCCAGGTTACCAGGTTAATCTGTTGCCTTCTGGTAGAATTCCTTTTAACATTGTGAAAGGTATTTATTTTTTAGATTTTGAAAAAGGACAGAGTTTCAAATCTTCATTTTTGTGAGTGAAATTACTTTTTATTACAAATATTTCATCTCAATTTTATGCAAGAACCTCTATTTTTTTAATACTTAGACACATTGATAAAGTGGTGTCACTAGTTCATTCGTTGTCATTGTCCATGAATTCTGTGATAATGGAACAAAATAAACAAGGAAAGCAGATGGAGGTATGTGATAAGTCTTCAAATTATATCATCTAACTATTTATAAACATGGCTACAGCTAGAAATTTTTCTTTGGGGGGCAAGTCCTCTTAAATCTTAAGGGGGCACAAAGAAGATGACAAAGTTCTGTATTTCTTTGATTAGCGTCCAAATTATTGGGGAGGAGCAGTTGTTTCCCCCAACTTCCCAACTAGCTATAACAGCCTTGTACAAAGGGCTTTGTTACAGGCTTAGTCCCTCTCTCCTGCGAGGCAATAGTGTCCTATTTTTTAGTGGCTATGTCATTACAGACAGCATGTACAGTACAACACAGTTGTATTTAACCCTTTCAGTCCCAGTCGGTTATCAACACCCAATATCTCCTAACATAACACATACATAATAAAACATTTGGCAATGAGAAACTGACACTTGATCAAGCAAAGCAAACTACAGAAGATTAACAGAAAAATTCTCTCAAACTTGTTGAATAGAAAGTATAGGAAC
>JAOTRI020093457.1:0-15243 GCA_028564885.2 Zoanthus sanctaehelenae | reverse complement strand
CTCGCTCAAAAGAAGCGCTTCACATTTCTAAACAAAATAAAACTAGTTTGATCTGGCTGTTGAAAGCGATTCCCTCGTTATTTCTTAAAATTTTTGGACTGCCCGGCATTTAGTAAATTTTAGACCGTGACGGGCTGCCGTGCATCTAGACACTGCGTAAAGAAAACGAGGTTGAGAGGCTTAAGTCATGTAAAACGTAGGAATGAGCATAACATGCTTAGGAAATCAATAAAGCTCGAGATAGAAGCTGGATGGCCAGTTGATAGGCCAATGGAGCTCGAGATAGAAGCTGGATGGCCAGTTGGTAGGCCAATGAAGCTCGAGATAGAAGCTGGATGGTCAGTTGATAGGCCAATGAAGCTCGAGATAGAAGCTGGATGGCCAGTTGATAGGCCAATGGAGCTCGAGATAGAAGCTGGATGGCCAGTTGATAGGCCAATGGAGCTCGAAATAGAAGCTGGATGGCCAGTTGATAGGTCAATAAAGCTCGAGATAGAAGCTGGATGGCCAGTTGATTGGTCAATAAAGCTCGAGATAGAAGCTGGATGGCCATTTGATAGGCCAATGGAGCTCGAGATAAAAGCTGGATGGCCAGTTGATAGGCCAATGGAGCTCGAGATAGAAGCTGGATGGCCAGTTGATAGGCCAATGAAGCTCGAGATAGAAGCTGGATGGCCAGTTGGTGGGCCAAAGAAAACCTAGAGTAACATATTCATAAGAACGAAATTATAAATATAGAGGATATTACATAGGCGCGCGCGTTGAAAAAATATCTCACGAGTGAGCGTAGCTGTCGAGTGAGATATTTTCAACACGAGAAGATAAAATCCGTATCTCCAAGCGACCATGTAATATTCTGTTTATCATATAGTTCCCATTAAATACTTTGCAGCCATGATTCGCAAAGCTGCCGTGAAGCACACTCAAGGTGTAACCATGGTAACGAGTTATTTTCACTAATGAAAATAACAAGTTTTCGAAAGGGAGAAATATAAGTATTTTATAAATAACTATATGATAAAATATTTTATTATATACTTCTTTGATATTTACATAGTAGATCGATGAAATTTAGCACTTAACAGCCACCCATATCAATCGCTTGTGGTGATATCAAGAACAGCCGATCAGAACGTACGATTTTCATGTTATCACGTGTGATTGGTATATGATTTTTCCTGCCGTTAAACCTGTCAATCTACATCGTTGATGAGATACTCGAAGACAAAATTCGTATCTCCGCGCGGCTATGTAATATCCTCTATATATTGATTAAGTATAAAGATATATGAAAAACTATTAAAGCTCAAAAAGAACAAGCTAAAAAATGTTGACGTAGTGAGTTCTTGAATGTCTTAGTTGGCGGCGCGTTTTCTGTTAGCCCTTTAACTGTAATATCGGGCTTTCGTGGAACTCATTCATGAAATCGTGTTTTGGCTTCATTGTGAAGCGATTTAAGCTTTACAGGAATTGCTTTAAATATTTATTTAGTATATATACCATAAACACTTGAATTTGGTTGCTGTTCAGCTGCTAAACGCCCGTTTAAACAGATCAAACATGTTGGTCAAACATCAAACATTGTTGGGTGGTGTTGGACGGTGCTTGATCAGTGTTTGATGCTCGAGTGTTTAAACGAATCCAACACTATCCAACAATGTTGGATCTCGGTTCCAGGCCCATGAATCATTTTAACAAGATTACGTATTTTTGATCACGCGAGCTTAAATGTTGGACGATGTTTGATAAAAAGTTTGAACAAAGTCAAACTTCATCCAACACTGTCCAACACTATCCAACATGTTTGATCGTGCTGTTCAAACGGGTCAAACATGTTGTTAACTGTGAACTTAATAAAGTGTATCACTGGCTTACTGCTAACAAACTAACACTAAATAGGAAAAAATCAAACTACGTTATTTTCCGTCCATATCAAAAAATAAATTTGCTTAAGCCTAGAATATGTATCTATGACAATGAAATTGGCAAAGATGTTACCCTTGAATCTAAAGATTATATAAAATATCTTGGAGTTCTAATTGACAAAGGCCTTAACTGGAAACACCATATTGACCACGTCACCTTAGAAATAAGTCGAACAGTGGGATTAATAACAAAACTTCGACATTTTGTACCATGACATACCCTACTGCAGATATATCACTCTTTGTTCTCTTCCTACATTTCTTATGGAATTGTAGTATGGGGCTCTCCCTGTAAATCTCACTTAATTAAACTATTAGTTCTCCAAAAAAGAGCTCTTAGATTTATATTCTCAGCAAAAAGAAATGAACATGCTATAACTTTCTACATTAAAACCAAAATTCTAACCGTCCACTTTTTATATTTTAAAGAAATTTGTTGCTTAATGCATGACATATGCAACAAGAAAGCACCGAGTACACTTCAAAACTTATTTGTTGAAAACAGTAGAATTCATTCTTATAATACTCGGTCATCTACTTCTGGAAATTTTTATTTAAAGAGCTCGAGACTTGAAATTGGAAAAAAATCGCTCGCCAAAGTTGGCGCAAGAGTATGGAATGAGATACCACAGCAATTAAGAGAGCTTCCAAAAAAAAAAAAACAATTTAAGAAAAAACTTCATGACCTTCTTATTGATATTTTAAATAAACATAATGATTATATTGACACAGAACAAATCACCAGATCCCTAAAGAAATTTAAATTCTAATTACAATTCAATTGTAATATGTCAAAGCTATTATATGTTTGTTTGTTTTTTTCCACTAGTTTTTACAAATTATAAATCACATATTACATTCTACCGTCCTATATTTTGTAATAATTAACTTCACTGATCCGCCTAGATTAGATACTTCTATTTGCGGATCAGTTTGATATGTAATAGTACAATTTTGAAATTATTTTATAATAAGCCATAAACATAATATCGCAGCCCGCCTCGATTAGCTTTGCTATTTCTGCGGGCTGCGATTATCTTGTAAAAATTTACGTTGACCGAATAAAAAAAAATTGTTGTTGTTGTTGTGAACAAAATTTCAGCATGGTGCTTGTTCTTAATTTTTAGACAAAATCTCAGCCTGGGTGTTTTGTAAAGTTTGTTCTTATATATGAAGTGTGTAAATAGTAAAGAAAAAAACTCTCAAAATCAACTAAAAATTCAACGTGGTTTACATTCTAATCGGTTTCAAAATATGCATAATTACATAGTTTCATAAACACTAGTTCTTGTCCATTGATAATGCAACTCATCATGCAATCATAAACTAACTCAATTCATCTCCTAATGACTCAGTCTTCGTCCTCGATATACAGGGGATGGCGACACACCGGGCAGGTTCGTCTAGAGAAAAAAAATATTGCTGTGAGATAAAAGAAGCAGCTAAATTAAGCGGCGATTCCCTAAGTTATCTTTTGTCCCAAGAAGCAAGAAGTGAATCTTGCGAGTCGAACTGGGTTCGCAAGGAACTGTGGGATACGCATTTTGATTGGACGATAAAATACAAGAAAAAAGAAATCTATTTTACAACAATCTAGACTCAACACAGGTAGAGCAGTATCTAGGAGCCCAATGGAATCTTTAGAGTGTTTACGCAAAATGGATGTTAACGGTAATACCAAAAAAGAACATAAGAACTTCACGTTAGAATGCAATAGCTAATCATTTGTTTATTGCATCACTTAAAACGTTTTCACAATTGTAAAATATAGCATTTGAAAAATACCATTCCAAAGTTTGATACGTGCAAGATCACAGTTTTTGATTACTTAAAAGTTGGTTATTTTGCTCTCAAAAGTGGTCGGCTCAGGGGTAGGTTTACAGCAAAAGTTAAGCTACTCTTGCGTAATGTAGGGGACACAGCGACGAGGGTTTTTCTTTTCAAATCTATAAGTAAACCTTCATCATTTTTCTGTGGATAGTTTTCACAAGCTTTCACTTTTAGTTTTCGCTGTTAGAATGTACACATAATGCATCACATCGGCAAACTGGCACAAATCCGGTGATAGGAAGACCAAAGGAAACTAGGCGATGGACAGTGGAAAAAGGACATGCTGGCGAATAAAGTCACCTGGGGTGAGATAACAAAGAAGGCAAAGGACAGGCAGCAATGGTGAGCTGTGTAATGGCCTCATGTGACCAAGGATACGATAAAGATTGAGTGAAAGAGTTACCTTTCGCAACGAAATCGGACAAAATTGTGCATGTTTTAGCTAGCGTTCCTGGGTTTCACATATGCCTAAATCCATTTACCAATTTTGCTAATTTTTATTACTTTACCCATGCAACCTCCTCGAGCGCGCTTTTTATTTCTGATTAGTTCTAGTTTATCTAACCTATGGTTAAATTGTCATGCAATCAATGCAATCAAAATGCGACAAAAACACAAACTTCACAAGGGATTAAGAAAATAAAGACTCAATCATACATACTATTTTGGTTTCTGTACTTACACTCCATTCTGGAACATTGCAATGGCACAGTCGCGATGAACCTTGTGCGAGCAGGGTAAGATCTGACATCCACTAAAAGCATCCTAAAAGATAAAGTTAATTTTGATAACTTACTTTAAACAGGGTTAAATGCAAATCAACAGCCAACTCATTCAAGGCCTTTCAATGACTTTTACATGCTTAAAGACCAATTTGTCAATACAAAAAATAGTAAACAACTTCACAAAACACTAAATTTCATAGCAGAATAAAACAAGAGTTCTGATCAACAACGACAGATTAAGAAAACTGCTTTTGACTTCGAGACTGAATTGGCTGCTAGAAAAACGCACTCTTTTTCATTTTTTACATATATATACGCCTTTTATGATATAAAAAAGAAATTCTAGCAAATTTAGAACTTTTTAGGTGCTAAAATATGCAAGAAACAAAATACAGACTTTTAATGGAGCAGCAAAAACACTCTTAAAGCTAACGAAAAAAAATTTGGATCACAAAGCTTAGGATCATTAATAGTGGCACAAGTTGGATTGAGATGAAGTCGGCCGTCATAAATATTGTGGATTTTTTGGATTAGACAGATGTTAAGTTATACTTAAGAGTTTTAAACCTGAGCAGCCAAAGTATTAGTATTTGATTAGCCCGGTTGTTTAGCTGCTGAACTCCTAAATGCAATTAATACATCTTATTTACCTAGTGCAAGAATAACGGTACAACTAAAAATACGAGGCGACTACAAATATCCCGCCGTTTTGTACGTTTTGAACGCTAGTTGTACTCCAGAAAACTTGCTTTGCGCCTCACGTTGCGTTATTTTATTTCAATTTTTTTCTCGGGTAAAAAATTGGATAATAAATTACTTATCAGGCAGTTTCAGTATGCATGTCTTTTAGCCACTGTGTAATGTTCTTTTTCTTATATGGTTATAAACTACGAGAGATAAAATATTTTTATTGAATTCTCGAACAAAGTGTCAAATTTAAGAAAAATTTAAGCTTTACAACTTCCAGTTTTTAAAAAAAAATAACTTCAATATCTCTGGGAAAAAGTTTGACATGCAGGTTTTTTCTATGGACTTTGACGACACCACAATAATTCGTTTTCTACGTTTGCCATGTTTTGTAATGAAAGCGACAACAAGAGCGGGAAAATACTGACGCGTCCACACATAAGGGACATTTGATAAATAACTTTTTCATATTTCACTTCAGTGCAATATGGAAAAAATCAGTGGTATAGTTTCCGGTATTTTACTAGTAACCATATAATAAATTAGTATATAGGGCGTTGCCATCTTGGATGCAATTTCAATGCATGTAATCAAACTTATATTTAAAAAAACAGGTAAGTTTATATTCTTAACAAAGTCTGAATGTAGTAAATTTCATCCTCCCTTTTTTAATAAAGAGTGTATTCTGAACCACGTTATTGAAAATGTTTGTTATTGTTTCAGTTATCAAAACTATTTACGTGCAGAATCCTACCTCCAAACAGATGCAGCATTCATCATGACCGGAATCAGGACGACACTTGTGTTTGCCTTTAAGTCGCTTGTCCAGACAGACATTACAAACTTCACAATGAAAACTCCGGTCTTCATGTATACGACAGATACCACACTTATCGCAGTGGTAGGGCTTTTTCTCACTGCCAGTAAAGTGTTTACATTTTGGACAGAAATACTCGGACAACTTCGTTCCACAGCTCTGGCATGTCTGAGTATCGTAACTTTCAGTCACCTACAGGAATGAAATGAAATAAAAAACTTAATTAAACTTTATCACCAACGTCGTTTTCAACACATTCGTTGTCTTCGTCAGCATCAACACCATCGTCATCTTCGCCGTTATCAACATCATCATCGTGGTTTTCATCACCATCATCGTCATAATTTTTATCATAATCATAACCACCATTATCATAATCATTGTCATTATCACCAACGTCGTTGTCAACATGTTCATTGTCTTCGCAAGCTTCAACACCATCGTCGTCATCATCATCACCATCAGTTTTAACCAAAAATTTGGTGGAGTTAAGAGAATTCATTCAATAAGGAGATCTTAGAAACACAGTTAGTCGAACGAAAGCCAATCTGCCACTGGTAATTCCCACTGGTAATTTTTACATTCCTATCCCTTTTGCCTTCTACAAGTTCCGCAGCCAGACACTTCCAATTCAATTCCAACCGGACAATACAAGCTGGACAACTATCAACGAAAACTAAAAAAAAACACAATCTTTTTTAAAACGCGTCAATATTTGCCAAACATACGACTTGTTTCTGTGTGCAAGGTCACGATCACATGACCAACCCAAAATGATAACAGATGCTTCTTTGATTAGCGTGTCTTAACCCGCCTCGCTTGACTAACTGTGACCGAGTGCGCAAGAGCAGGTTTAGTTTGAGGACGTTTTGTCGATACACTATGAAATATGAACTTTCAAAACTTTCTTTAAAAACTCTAAAACTCAAACTTTTCTTCAAATTTCGCAACCACGTATATATCCACCACTTTCATTGGCACTGAGGTGAACAATTTTTTTAGCATATGTACAAAACAAGCTTGGTAACTAGTGGACCAAAGAGTAACTTTATTTGAAGCATAAACAACATAACGGTGTACTAGACGGAGAAAAAAGTCACGCCATGCAATGCACGCCAGCTCACGAATGATACCAACGTCACGTGATCTACTGAAAACGAAGTGAAATGAAACGAACAACTTCAACAGTGACATGACTTTTCTAAACGAAATGTTCTTGTTTTGGATCTGACACGATTTTCAAAGAAAAAGTTCAGATCAATCCTAAAATGTTTTGGTGGGAACTGCTTTCTGAAAGATTGAACGTTAAGTTTAAAGTGCAGCCGTGAAACGTGGCACCTGTAGTCAAGATGTAAGCAAGTTCTATTGAGATTTTTAAATGCTGTTTTATCCCGAGATGGCACGGTGCGCTTTATATTGTATTTACAACAGTTTAGAAAAGAATTAGCAATCTCCGTTTCTCTCCATAATGTTAAGCAAAGTTTTTAACATTGTACTGTATAACCAGAACTTTCATGAGTTTGAAATACAGTCGATCCCCTCAGCACGTACACCCAGATAAGAGAGACACCTCTAAAAGACGGCCCCCAATCTTGCACGGTCCCTGCCGTATTTTTTCAGTCATTTACTGTACTCTAAGTCTCTTTAGGACGGACACTTCTCTAAAACGGTCAACGGACACATCAAAATACCAAACAGACAGTTAAAAAGTACTTTTTCATTGAAACAAAAAGCTTTTTAATGACAATGTACTTAATTATAATGATCTCCATTACCGTTATTGCATCAGTTTCTCGATCAAATCAGCCTTTTTACGATCATTAAACTGTTTATTTACGTTTTGCTCATACTGTACAGTATTCTTTAGTAATTCAGTATAGTTCAATTATTCTTTTGCTTTTTGGGCTGAGGTGCATTTTCTGAAGAATCTTTCTTTCTCTTTTCTTGTTTTGGGAAACAGCCCTTTCGCTTTCAATGCGTTTTTCAGCCAATTTAAAGCCATAGTGCTTCCTTCAATCACATAATAGTTAGGCACATCTCGGCCGTATACATTAATGCAGCCAAAATATATTTGTTCCGTTTTTCTCTTATTTTATTAAACTTCGCCAAAAAATGCCAATATATTGAGCCGTATGGTCGGGTTGATAATTATGTACGGTACCGGTGTCTCTATAAGACGGACACCTTTTTAATACGGACATTTGAGGCTGGTCCCGAAGGTCTTCGCCTTAGAAAGGTTTGACTGTACTCCCTTTTAGAAATTGGACAGTGATATTCTAAAAAATATTAATAAAAGTCGCCCAAAGTTGGCTTAAACTTCCTCAACAAAATTACGCAAACATCCTAAACCAGTGATATCTTGCAATTTTGACAAAAGTCTTTATTTATAGATAATAAAAAAATGATTTAGTTCTTACCGGCTGTTCAGCCATGCACATGAGACACTGTACATGAGTTGCGTGGTGCGCTTTCGCTCCTTCATTTGGGCAGCTATCATCATTGTTATGACACCTTCACGATAAGAGATACGTCATTAACCCTCTGAGTGCCAGTTAATATCAGCACCGAAGTTCTCCTTTCATAACTTATATAATATAGATCAATTTGGCAACGAGATGATGAAGATTGATCAAAGAAAGCAAACATTTAAATAAATAGATAGAAATAAGAAAAAAATAACATATACGGCTCATCTTCGGTTACTACTCCGACGTGTTAACTACTACACCACAAGGACCAACCACGCCGGTAACGCAGCCGGACAATCTTATGTAGATGGTAACTGTAGGTGTTCCAGGGCAATAATTTAGATACGCATATATGGTATTATGTGTAGATAAATGTATTAGAAATGTGTTCGGTGTGTAGATATATAGATAGAAATAGGAGAAAAATAGCATAAAATTGATTATGATCATATGTGCGAGAAACCCTTGCCTATAAAATTAAAATTCTCTCAAATATTTTTTCTAAAAAGTATTAGTTCACGTTGGAAGAATTTAACAGAACAAATGAGACTGAAAGGGTTAACACGTACAATATTGCACATGAAGACAATTGATAAGATTTCAATAACTAACCACGTGTCTAATGTGAGCTACATTAATAATTTTTTATATATTTAAGCTAAACTGATGCATACATTTGCTGCGTTAGACCTTTTGCAATAATTAAATCTGAATGAAAGGAAACTATACCACGGGCACTACTTGAGAATCCACGGTGAGCAGGGTATCCCAGCGATAGGAACTAACCTACATACCCACTCAAACAGTCTTTTATGACAGGGTTAGAACATTTTATGTGGGTTATACCCACAAGTCGACATAAGTGAAATCACATTGCCCACCTAGCTGGAACTAGGTCTTTGCCATATTTTCTCATATAATCAGTAACGGTGGGATTGACCCGTGAGCCAAGGGTGAAATGCAAGCATTCAAAACAAAACCAACCAACTGTTTTGGCAGTGAATATGGCTTCTCGCACATATGATCATAAGCAATTTTATCTAAAAAAAAATCAAGTTTTTAAGATGACAAACGGGAAAACAAAATGATTTCTCCAAGTTAAACAAATACAACACAAAAATTATTAAAAAGTTTGACACTGACTTTCAATGCATAAAAGGTTTTTTAAAAAACTCCTCGGTTTCGGTAGTAACTTCTAACATTTACTCCCAGAAGAATTATTTTATAGACCTTTTATACATCTTAAGCCATTCTAAAACGTTTTAATAATTTTTATAATTCTTATATGACTGCAATTTCAACAGTATTTTAAATACAACACATAACAAAAATTTGTACTTTTAACTTTCATGTAAGAGATATTTCGGTTAACGTATCAAGAAATAGGATTGCATTTGACTCAAACGAACGTTAACGGTTTTATTCTGTACTCGTGTTTCCAAAAGGAAAAATTCTTATATGGAGGAATACCTATTCAAAGTAGAACATATCAAAAAAATCAAACATCATTCATTTGACAATATTAAATCCATATCTGTGTTCCATCAAAATGTAACGTGTCAGTCATCCACAAATTGTTTTCTATCAGTTGCCAAACATAATTATAACAATGACCGTTTGATGATATGAAGGGAAAAAAAACAAGAAACCGAATTAAGAAAAAAAACACTTATCGTGTTTAGGAATACAACAAAGACAATTTAAATGTCAAAAATACTGAAAAGACATAAATATTTACCTGTGACAAGCATAGAATACATTACAACAGGAGAACTTTACTTTACACCGCCGCCGATAGTGTTCACACAGCCACTCAGGGGACTCCTGGACGGGATACTTTTCAGTACAATCTTCCTGTTCTTCATCATCACTGCCATCAACATTGTCAACTGTAACTTCTTTTTCTTTCTCCTTTTGAGCCTGTTGCCATTCTTCTTTAATCTTCTTTTGTCTATTCTTGGCTTCCAGCTCAAACTGTTTTCTTTCTCTGTAAACACTTTCTATCAACGCACATGCTTCTGCTACTTGGGCCTTTAAATTACTAGAAGATTCACCTTGTGATTGGGAAAACGCTCCGATGTCTTCTTCACTACTTTTTATTTCATGTTCTGATTGTAATTCATCTTGAAAATTATTGCTCTTTGTTTCACTGGACCACAAAGCTTTATCGCTGCCAGAGACATCTGAGTGAGTATCCTCTTCACCATTTGTGTTACTGAATCTCTCACCATGTACACCATCTATTGAAAAGTTGCTGTTAGTGGTAAAACTATTTCCCAGTAACTCTCCTGTACAATCCAGGGGCGCTGTATCGATGTCCTTATTTGTTTGACAAGGTGTGACTTCTGATTTTCTTTTATCCTTCGAAGATTCAGTGGATAGCTGTGAAAGAAATGAAAATTGGAAATCGTCATGTTGATTTAAAGTTCCTGCCTTCTGTTTCTCGAACTGATTAGTTTCAGCTTGCTCTTGTTTCTCTTTCCATATTTCTTCTCGTTTCACTCCGCTCTCAACCTGCTGCTCCTCCGGTAGATATGTTTTTATTAGGGGAAAATCACATGGGGCAGACAAGAAGAAGTCATTATTCTTTGGATTACGATTTAAAGAAAGGCTATTGTCACAGGAATGACGAGCAAGGAAAGCAGTTTCCAGTCCAGCAGTTTCAGCACTGCCTAGTTTACTTGGTTCCGTTTCCCTTTGACTTAGACTCTGTTCAATCTCTTCTGGTCTAGCGCTTGGTACATTAAATAGCAGTTGGCTTTCCAAATCTTCAATTTCATTTTTAGCAGCAGTATCAGCCAGAAAGAGACTGTCTTTCTTTGATCTAGAACTTTGTCCTATAAAGGAAGGTCTACTCTTTTCATATGCTGGAAAAACGTTGGCTTCTCTTTTTACTGTTGCGTTGTTGTTTAATCCGTTCGGATTTCGGACGTCTACAACGTCGACACCTCCATCACACTCATTTTCATCGTTATCGTCATCACTTGATGATAAATCTCGAGTTGGTATTAGTCCTAAGGCATCACTATCACTTGAAGATCTATCCTGAGCTACAATTAACCCAAGGGCATCATCACTTGAAGACCTACCCTGAGTTACTATTACTCCTAAGTCATTACTGTCACTTGAAGATGATGAGTTAAGTTCAAGTTGGCCATGTTTTAATGGCGGTAATTCATTGCATATCTCAAAATGTGGACGATATTGTGAACTGTCTGAAGGTGTAACTTCCGCTCCTGTTTTAAACATTACGTTGTTGGACAGTTTGTCACATGACCTAAAATCAGAATTGAATCTTGCCTTTGCGTCATTTATTGCACTTTGATTTAAAGATGAAGGATCTTTGTTTTCAGTTCTATTAGGGTAAATAGCTCTTGATGCAGTCACTGACATACCAGAAGGCAAAGAAGCTTCTCCATAAAAATGTTGCGCCAAATTGACACAATGGCTCTTTTGGGAAACTGGTGTTACATTACGAGAGTGATTCAATTCTAATTTCTCAGACCAATCTGCTACACTCCTTTGTTTACAAAACGAGATGGCTGGAGATTCATTATGAGCTACGATTAACTCACTGTCGTTCTGTTGTTGATTATTCTTTATGAGGGAACTTTTAATTGCTTTTTCAAAACATAATTCAGTCGGGGTATCCAAAGGACTTTTTGCCCCAGAGCTTTTGTGATATTCACTAACGCTCCTGGAGTACATTTTCTCATTAAATTCAGAGGCACTAAAATATTCCTCGCAGCTGTTTTGATCTTCACTTGATCCAGAACTGCTTTGGCTATGGCCACAACTACGGGATCTCAAAGAATTTCCATCAGATGGAGAATCTGAAAATTCAGGATCAACTACTATTAACGAAGAATTCTTAGCAGCAGAGCAGCTATCAAACTCAGGATTCAGGAGTACTGATGTGCCTTTAGAATGAAGATATCCAATATGAAGCTCTTGAGCATCTTCGTTTACAACTGTACAACCTGTTAACCTTGTTTGATAGCATTCCTCAGTTGTTGATGACGTATCGTCATTATCGGCTCTGACTTCTTGTTCAAGGAGTGTCTTACCACCAATACATATCGAGGAATCACCTTCTTCTCTTGTTTTGAATCTTTCTCCATGGCTGCCAGAACTAGAAGTACCATCATTACCACTCTCACCATCTGATATGGGTGCACTCCTTGTTTCCTCAAGTCTTTTACTTCCTGATAAAAAAATAACGAAACTTTGTAATTAGCAATGACATCAGTTTAGAATCACCTTCACCTTCGTTACAATAGAACATGAAAAATGTGGGATTTATACTGGAAATTCGTACATTATTAACAAAAACGTAATACACGTACAACGTTAAAAATACATGTTTACATTGCGAGAGTTAAATGAAAACGTTTTACTTGAGAATCGAGATTGGGTTTGAAGCAGTTACTAAGAACTGATTCCTTTAGTTTATGATAATTAAGGTGTGAGTTAGAGGACGTTTTCAGAACTAAAACTAGATCGATCAGATAACAAACAAGCTTTTTATATAGGTAAAAGTACTCAGTCCAAGTGATCTATTTCTTAAACGACTACACGATAAAAATAAGCTTTTATTCTCATCCATCTCAGAAAAATTGGCATTGTAGATGCGTGTAACAATGGGATCAAACAACTTGCTTGACATCATAATATGAATAGTAAAAAATAACACCAGTAATTGATATATATACTTTAACGAAACTAATGTTCATTTGTACGATTTCAAATTTCTTACGCTTAAAATACAATTCAGCAAGGGTAAGACAAGTTTCAAAATCTCGTTCAAAGGACGGTTAATTTCTACAAGGTTAAAATATAACTTAAAAGCGGGGACACGATGTATTATAATTTGGTCTACACGGAAAGACCTTCATCTCAGGGTTTCACGTTTTTTTTTTTTCTGAATTGCACCTTCTAGCATTTCCTATTGTTTGTATCTAAAATAATGAGGTAAACCCTGAGGATAATTCTGTTGACGTTGATTTGTAAGTGTGAATAGCATTTTGGGATGGACAAGAAAATACTTAATACCACGACGGGGTACTAAGCCAGATGGTCAGGAATTGATATTTTGATTCTGCAGTATTTAATAATGTGTGACAACATTATTTTGTGTTTACAGTCCTGTATGGCCTGGTTAAATCTTCTAAAGGCCCATTAAAACCGATCAAACAAATTGGTCAAACAAAATCTGACATTGTTTGGTAATGTTGGACGGTGTTTGACCAGTGTTGGATGCTGGAGTGTTCAAACGAAACCAAAAGATTGCGTATTTTTGATCACGGGATCGTAAATGTTGGACGATGTTTGAAGAAAAGTCAAACTTCATCCAACATCGTCCAACACCGTTCAACATGTTTGATTGTGCGGTTCAAACGGGTCAAACATTTGGCGTCCAACAATGTATGATGTTTAACCAAAATTTTTGATCCGTTTAAACGGGACTTTAAAGATAAATTTCAAAGAAACGTTATATTATGTGCTGCAAATGAACGGAAATGTTTTATCCACTTCTAAACCTTTTTTTTCCATTTCATAATATCAAGAGAAGCTCAAAACTAACTACGATTCCGAACTTAATTTGGGATAAACAATATCTTTTTTTTCAGAGAACACAAAATTTGCACTTTAAGTCATTACTTAATAAACGTTGGAAAAAGTTTTAAAAGTAATAGGACAAATGGCGTGTTATTTGATCTATTTTTTAGAGGACACAAAATTTCCAACAAAAATCGCGCTTCCAACTTCTAAATGAACTTCCGATTGACAATAAATTTGGTATTGTTGGAATCTTTACACCTTAAACTATCAAAATTATTTTTGTTATTCTTGCACGTTAAGTCATTACTTAACCATTGGGAAAAGTTTTAAAGATAAGAGGACAGATGGCGTGTCTCACATACAAGGTCAAATGATATGACTGAACATTTATGATTGTTTATGAAAGGTATAGAGATCATGAACGACTAAAACGCCACGACGGTCGAACAGCAAGCAAAATGGGGCAAAAAAGCATACAATATTTGTTGATTTGAAGGTCTTTAAGTTTACTCTTGTAAACATTTTAGACTATCTTTCATTCTCCTACCTCTTGTACAGGTTGCAGTGAATATGGGAGTACTGAAGGTATTGAACTTTTAAAGTTCTTAGAAGATGTTAAAACGATCAATACCCATAATCGTTATATAATAGTGAACTCGTACATTTACCAGTGCAATAAATCAAATTTGAGTCGGGTTTAATGAAGATGGAGAAAAAAGAAGAGATTGCAAAAAATGTTTAAAGGAAACTAATATTTTATTTCTCTATATAACTTAAATTATCACAACGTACACATTACAGTGAAGTGCTTTCTGTCGGCCAAAAATACACCTTCAAGAAATAGTTTAATTTGAGTCGCCCATTTGAATAATTGCCAGTCTTATTAATTTACCTTTACTGCTTGCATCAAATTCTGCGCATTGCTCTTGCTATATTAACCTGAATCTACGTCAAAACCTGATAATTCGTAGCGTTAAGTTAAATCCGTTCTCGAGCTTTAAACTTCTTTCTGTATCAGTCTCTGGTTGGATCCAATGACTTGATGAGTTTTGAATAAAAAGCCATCAACAATAACAACAACAATAATAGTAATAATAACAACAGTAATTGCGTTCGACGTTAGGAGAACGCAATCATAATCTTGCGCAGGCAGAAAAACTCTCGATTTTGTGGTTGATCCAAATCGACGCCATTTTGTATTTCTCCGAGGGGGTCTGAGTTCCATTCCT